>SKCR01039906.1:0-60983 GCA_019454045.1 Zanthoxylum bungeanum
TTCGTACGAGGCAGACACAATTCCAGCCCCAGGCCTAGCATGTGACATCCGACACTGGATCAAAATACGCAATACTACGTAGACTACGCCTGATATAGATCACATATTCATGTAAGGATATTTCTGGAGAATTGGGTAGGCATGGCGCTTTACTAGAAGCCAACCTTGTCTTGTAAATAGGTACAAACGTAGTACGAGGTACTTACGTGTTCGGATAGTCTGGGGATCTCATGGGTCGCTTCCCGAAGATTCACCGATGACGTATGACTCGCACTTTAATTATTCTGGGATTAATTAGATGATAGAGAAAATTAATCTGGGATTAATTACGGAGATATTTTATCTGGGATAAAATATCCATTAAAGAGAGATAACGATTAATTTGGAATTAATCGATTAATTAATATATTCGATATATAAACGAAATTGGATTTCGACGCGGAATTGAAATTGGATTTTAATTTGGGCGAACGAGTTAATTTAGAATTAATTCGTTAGTGACGTGAATAGTGATTTTGCTAGGCATAATCATTTAATTACGTCGCAACGGAAAATTCGTTAATTTGGAATTAGCGAACCCAAGCCCGAGATTATTTGCGTGCGCATTCACATTTCGAATTCGAGTGCGATAGGTAAGTCAAATAAAGCGTCAAATCGCTAGTCACATCAAGCGTCAAATCCATAGTCACTTTGAGGGATGTGACAACTTGTCACTTGATTGATGGATTGATGGAAGTAGTTGGCAAGCTTTAATGCTTGACTTTTGGAAGAGAAATTGGTAATTAATTTTGGAAATTAATTTTTTGTATTAGATACACTTTTGCCAACAACCAACTAACACTCTCTCTTTTTCTTCTTCATCTCTCTCACACGCCCATTAGGGCTGTTCTTGTTCTTCTATTTTCTAGTCCAAAACCGAGAGACAAAAGAGAAGCAAAGATTGCTTTTTGTGGCAAAAATCAAAGGTGCTAGCACACATTTGGGTCTTGCGAAGGTGATAGGGAAACCCACCCGTGAGCATGGGATTTCATCACAAAGCTTGGAGCTTTCATGGAGGACCAAAGCTGAAAATGGAGAAGAAAATCAATGCCACTGCAGTGACTTGGAGGAGGCAGAAAATGGATTTTTGTTGTCTACCGCATCGCTCAACCGCTCGATTTAAGTATTCCGCAACTTCCTCGTTGTATTCGCACATGTGTTTTATGCTTATTATTCGATCCTTGGGACCGTAGAAACTCCAACAGTCTCTACAACATTTCATCTAGGATAAATCAAGATTCGATCTTGGAATGAAGCTTGTTAATGTTGGAATCAAGATTGTGTAGGAAACGACTTTTCTTAGCGTGGCAGAAGTTACTTGTGGTGGCGCCGGGTCCGATTTGGATCTTTAAAATTTTCTATGCCATCTCCTTTTGTTGTAGTAGTCGAAATCAATCCTTTGATGTCCAACGCTTGGGACAACCACTCGATCTTCCAAATTATAACTCAAAACCAACAAACCGAAGTATGGGCTTCACTCACAAAGATCAAACCGCTAATCAATTTAGAGAATTAAGATGTCACAATGGTGTTTGGATTTTTAGAATTTCAAACACTATCACAACACTTGTGAATGTTTGAACTCTCTTTATTTTCTCTCTATTGAACTTGTGTGAATGAATGAAAAATGTTAACCTTAAGAAGCGAGAGAAATGTTAGAGATTATATTCTCTTACGCAAGCCAACTAACCTTGTCATTAAGAATCTAATGCTTTCTTGCAATGGCCAACACAAAAAAGTAAATGTCATACCGAAGCATAAGAAATGATAAGCTAAAGAGAATGACTTTGTCGTTAAGTATCTAATGCTTTCTTTCAATGGCAAACACATAAATGTGGAGGCCATACCAAAGCATAAGAATGGATTAGCTAATGACAAAACTATTAGGTGTATACAAGCCACATAATAGACATAATAAATTGGAGAGCATGGCAAGCCATATGGCTTTGTCTCATAAGGTAAATAAAAATCACTATCTCAATAATGATTAAATTACCTTCAATTATGTTGTAGTAATTATCTCATAATTATTACTAACTTGATTATCTCATAATCAAGACTTGATTATCTCATAATCAAAGACTTCAAGAAAACTTTAAGTTAAACTAATTTCACATAGTTTTCATTTTTGACAATAAGTATTATTAATCTCATTAATAATATATAATATAATGTGAGCATATTATTAGACAATCTAATTATATTAGGTTTGCTACAGTTAATGAGCTAGCACGGGGACCAAATGGACCTACGGTTCAAAGCTCCAATAATTCTGAAATATTAATTAAACTTTTTAATCAAATATTATGAATTATTAACTCAGCGTTATTCCACTAAAAACTCGAAGTTGAACTCATGTTACCGTAGATGGATAAAATAATCTGAACAAATTCGGTGTCCATCGATATAGTCATTACATATGGATATAACCCTTCATGAATATCTCATAAATAGAGACGGGTCGTAAGTGCGTTAAACCCTCTAAATATTTTGTCTCTTAAGCACCATTGATTCTATAATGAACAATTAATTCATAACAATTATGAATATAAAACTTTCTATTTACAATAGAAAAGTTGAGTGCTCAAATTGTTCAAGTCCCGAATCAACTCTTAAAAGAGATGCTCTTCTACTTCCTGTAAGAAAGAGTGAATTCCATATCTATGTAAAACGTTCCCAGCTACACACCAAACCATATCCCAAAATACATAGTTATTGGCCGGGAATGCAATACCAACCTCACCATAGTAAATCAAATGACATAGCTTGTCATGCAAGAGTTCTTAGTACACTCAGGATTAAGATCGAATCAATATATGACCATCTATTAGGTAAAATGAATTTCTTTGGTTAACGGATATTAAAAGAAATTCTTATTTATCTTAATCTAGTCCTGTATGATCTCATCATACAAGGTGCCTTCATTCACATGTCACTACATGACCGATCCCGGATCAAGGTCGTCATACAAGTATAGAATGGACCGTAACTATAGATAAACCACAAATAAAGTACCCTCTTTGTTTGCTCTCTATGTACTATTTATATTACTAACTTCAGACTTAAATCCTCTTGTGCATTAAACATACACTAAGTCTGAAGGTACAATAGTAATCAAGGTAAATAAGATAATTGTGTTAGACAATTAAGACTCATAACGTCACTATTTGTAAAAGACATTGTGGTTTTTGTACAAATTAACTATGTGACAATGGAAATTGCATTTTATCGTTTTGTAATTTGATTACTTTAATATATAAATGATAAAAGTCCCTAGTCGTAGTGTTATCGAGATTGGACATCGATAATGCGGAATAGACTAGTATTGCACTTGTGCGTGTTATGGAAGTGTAACAGCATAGTTTTCATATATTTAAGTATTGGATACTTATGCAAGTGTGATAGGAGGTTGTGTTTACCGATGGTACGGAAACAGCTTCGCTCTGGATAGACCCCTCGGAATCCCATTGGTAGTATGACTATGTGTCTATGGGAATCCGAATCAGGGTAGATGTATTTGATCTTTACCTGAGACTTGCATCACTAGTACTTGCGACAATCAATACGCTTTAGTTTTGGTCGTCCGGGACTTTAACAGGTTCTGTGTACGCCTCTTCTGGGTTTATTGAGAATCGTAGTGTATTGGATGTGATGTCAAGACGGAAGTATCACTTCAGTCATATGGAGATGATGATCACACAGGGATACATAACTGGTGCTCTAATGTGTTGCAACCATCGGGATAATATGACAAGGTCATGATTACCCGATTAAAGAGACTAGTTGCTTGTGATCCGATATATGATTCGTACAGGGCAGACATTATTCCAGCCTCAAGCCTAGCATGTGACATCTGATACTGGATCGAAATACGCAATACTACGTATACTATGCCTGACATAGATTATATATTCCTTTAAGAACATTTCTGGAGAATTGGGTAGGCACGGTGCTTTGCTAGAAGCCAACCATGTCTTGTAAATCGGTAAAAACATAGTACTAGGTACTCACGTGTTCGGATAGTCCGACGATCAGATTTATTGCCAACATATCCAGGGATCTCATGGGTCGCTTCCTGAAGATTCACCGATAACGTATGATTCGAACATAATTAATCTAGGATTAATTACGGCGAGAATTTATCTGGGATAAAATTCTATTAGAAGAGAGAGAACGATTTATTTGGAATTAATCGATAAAATAATATATTCGATATATTAAACGAAATTAGATTTCGACGCGGAATTAAAATTGGCTTTTAATTCGGGCTAACGAATTAATTTAGAATTAATTCGCGAGCGATGTGAATAGTAATTTTGCTAGGCATAATTATTTAATTAAATTTGATTTAATTACATCGCAACGGAAAATTTGTTAATTGGGAATTAACGAACCCGAGCCCGGAATGTGTTTGCGGGCCCACTCGGATTTTGAATTAAAGTGGGGCCTACAAGTCACATCGCAAGTCATATCGCCTATCACTTTAGTGATGGAAGTCATGTCGCCTTTTTGTGATTGACATCCAGTCACTATTTATGATGGGAGTAGATGGAGGCATTGATTGCCAATTTTCCCTCCAATTTGCTTTATGCTTTTTGGAAAAGCATATACCAAATGTTGCGATAGACTTTTGTATTAAGTTTTTAGAAAACAAAAACAAAAGAAATTGAAAACTCTCTCTCTCTCTCCTTTAGCTCCTTTGCCGTGAGCTTCTCATTGAACAAGGAAAATTGTTTTTCTTTCTTTCAAGCTAGCACTTACAAGGAATCATATCAAGGTGTTAGGGAAACCAATCCTAGAGCTGGAATCCTTTCAAAGCTTGGAGCTTGTTCATCTACTTAAAGAGGAGATCTTGGAGGACTTCTCAAAGACAAAGTTTGTTATCAACACCTTCAAAATCCAACAAAGTGAGTTTATTCGCAAATTTTCTTTGAGTATTCACATATTTCATTGCTTTATATGATCTTGGGAATGCCTTAGAAACCAACAATGGTATCATGAGCCTTATTGAGCATGAAATTGAACTTAGGGTTTATATTCTTGATTTGGTATTTTTGATTCGAGCATGTTTTAATCAAATTATTTGTTTGAGTAGCTTGTATGTTGATAACTTAGAGTTATGCATGATCATTTTAGAAAAAAATTAATTGGATTAATTTGCCCAAAATCTTAGGCTTGGCCGAATGTAATGTTCCCTAAAGACTGGTATTCTTTTTTTTAATTTTGTTCATGGCATATATATTGATATATGTTTCGGACTGGAGGTGTTGGACAAAATGACCCATAGCGTCACTATTTGCACAGATCATTGTGTTGTTGTAGCAAATTAACTATGTGACAAGGAAATTGCACTCTCATCATTTGTGATTAGATCACCATAGATATATAAATGAAGAGAGGTCCCTATGATTAGTACCTGGACTGAGAATGATATGAGACAGTATCAGTCCCCGAAGGTTTAATCATTAAATATCCCTAGCCGTAGTATTATCGAGACTGGACATCGATAATGCGGAATAGGCTAGTATTGCACTTGTGCGCGTTGTGAGGGCACAACAGCATAGTTCTCATATATATAAGTATTGGATACTTATGCAAGTGCGATAGGAGGTCGTGTTTCACCGATGGTACGGGAAACAGCTTCGCTCTGGATAGACCCCTCGGAATCCCATTGGTATTATGACTATGTGTCTATGGGAGGCCGAAATCGAGGTAGGTGTGTATAGTCTTAACCTGAGACTTGCATCGCTAATACTTACGATAATCGATAAACTTTGGTCTTGGTGGTAGGGGACTTTAACCGGTTCTGTGTACACCATTTCTGGGTTTATCAGAGAGTCGTAGAGTATTGGGTGTGATGTCAAGATGGAAGTGTCACTTCAGTCATTTGGAGATGATGTCACGCAGGATACGGTACTAGTGCTCTTGAGTGTTGCGCAACCAATCGGGATATTGTGACCAGGTCATGTATATCCGATTATAGGACTATGTTACCAGACATCCGACATGTGTTTCGGACGGGGCAGACACTTATCCAGCCCCAGCCCTAGCACGTGATTATCCGATACTGGGCCGATATACACAATACTACGGTATACTACGCTTGATACAGATCTATATATTCCTATAAGAATATTTCTGGAGAATTGGGTAGGCATGGCGCTTTGCTAGAAGCCAACCTTGTCTTGTAAATCGATATAAACGTAGTACGAGGTACTTACGTGTTCGGATAGTCCGACGATCGTATTTACTGCCAACATATCCGGAGATCTCATGGGTCGCTTCCTGAAGATTCACCGATGACGTATGACTCGCACTTTGATTAATCTGGGATTAATTAGAAGAGAGAGATAGAATTAATCTGGGATTAATTCGTTGAGAGAGAAAATTAATCTGGGATTAATTGCGGAGATATTTTATCTGGGATAAAATATTAATTAAAGAGAGAGAGAACGATTAATTTGGAATTAATCGATAAAATGATATATTCGATATATTATAAGAAATTGGATTTCGACGCGGAATTAAAATTAGATTTTAATTCGGGCGAACGAATTAATTTAGAATTAATTCGTTAGCGACGTGAATAGTGAATTCGCTAGGCGTAATCATTTAATTACGACGCGACGGAAAATTCGTTAATTTGGAATTAGCGAACCCGAGCCCGAGAGTGATTGCGAGCGCATTCGCATTTCGAATTCGAGCGCGGCACGCGAGTCACAAAAGCGTCAAATCGTTTGTCGCGTCAATCGTCAAATCAATTGTCACTTTGAGTGATATGACTTGACAATATGTCACTTTATTAAAGTGAATAGATGTGATGTGACTTAAAGTAAAAGTTGAAGTGATGGAAAGCATTATTGCTTTTTATTTTTGACTTTAGAATTAAAGATAAGATATATATATGTGTTTTATTTATTTTTCTTGGTAAATGAAATAAAATATATATATTGGACACTTTTTTTTTTCTCTCTCTCACGGTACAGTACACGTTTGGCTTGGAGCCAAAACGTTTCTCTCATTTTTCCCTCTCTTCTTCTCTCTCCTCTCACGGCATGGTGCCGATTTCTTCACAAATTTTTCTGGTTTCACGAAATTTTGAGAAGCAAAATGAAGATGAACAAGTGCTAGCACACCTTGAGTTGTATATAGGTGATAGGGAAGCATCTTCTTGAGCAAGGAAGCTTGAAGCTTGGAGCTTCAATGGAGTCTTGCATGGCCGAATTTGGAGCATCAAAACAGCCCCCACCGGCAGTCCACTGCAGTTCAAGAAGGCTCAAAACCGAGCTTGGAGGCAGCAACATGCAGTGCGTTTTTGGTCTTTCTTCAACATCAAAACCGAATTCAATGTGAGTTGATTCCGCCACCTCCTTTGATGTGTTCATATGTGATTTTTATGCATTGTTTGTGATCTTGTGGACTTGATTTAACTCCAACATTGGTATCTAGAGCCATTGATGCATGAAATCCGAAATTAGGGTTCTTGAGTAATTTGGGGCTTTTTGATTTTGGCTTGATTCTGACAAATTGATTGTGTAAGAATGCTTATATATGATCTAATTTGAGATATATGTAATCAATTTGACAAAAAAATCATTGGATTGATTTTCCCCAATTTGCAAATTTTGGTAGAAACTTTAATTTGGGTAAACTCGATTTAGGCATGATTTGGTTGAATTGTTTGATGCATTATGCTTGAATGAGGTTGAATTGAAGTTGTGCATGATCAATTTCAAGAAAATTGGATTAGATCAATTTTCCCCAATTCTTAGGTTGAACATGAAACTTTAATTGGGTAAAATGTGTTTAAGCATGTTTTAATTGCATTGGATGTTTAAGTATGCTTAGAACATGTTTAATTGAGATTGTGTGTGGTCAATTTCATGAAATTGGATTGGATTCAATTTTCCCCAAATGAAGCTTGGCCGAAAATTGAATAACCCTAATGTCTTGGTAATTTTGTTTTGTTTGATCATTGGATGACTTAAAACAATTGGTTAATGTTGCTTTGATGTTCAATTGGATTGAATTTTGATTTAGAACATTTTTCCCTTTTAAAGTGGCTTGGCCGATTTTAAAGAACATGAAATTCTTTGTGATTTTGTTGTTTTAATTCATTGGATGAATTGTATTGATTTGGGAAATTAAGATTGTGGACTCAATTGGATTGAAACCGAATCGAATTGAAAAACCCCTAATTGCCGAGACTTGAAAGCATGTTAATTGGGTTTGATTTTAATTGAATTGTGTTGGACACTATTTGGTTGTTAAAGTGCATGATTAATTAGGCTAATTGATATTTTAGAAATGTTAATTGGGTAATTGATTGTGTATTACACTTAGGTTAATTAATTGTGAAATTTGGAATTTTATAAGTTAATTAATTTGGGCTTGATTTTGGAAATTGGGCTTGTTATTGTAATTGGGCTTTTGGGCTTTGTTGTAACAAAGTTGGGTTTAGGCAAAATTGGTTGGATCCAATTAGGCCCAAAACCGAATCCAAAAGGTCCAATTATGATTTAATGGACCTTAATTATTTAATTGGGCCTAATGGGCCAAAATTAATTTAAAGGCTTATGGGGTAACTCCCGGATTGGATTTTGGTTGTTCGGTTTGACCCGAGTTGACCAAAAGTCCACGCCTGTAGAAATTAATTAAAAGCCCATTGGACTTTAATTAAATAAAACATTAGATGTTAATCGGGCTTTGAGACCCGTTGCGATTAAATTTGGAATTTAAGTCGTAAAGGTTCGTTAATAAAAGTGTAATATTTAATTTGGAATTAAATAATGATTAGAATTAAATACGTATTAAATTGGATTTAATTATGTAATTTAATTTAATTCGTAGAAATTGTACTTTGAGTACGTGTTTGCAATACGAGTTTGACTCGAACAAAATCAAATCTTTGTTTGAACATTGGATGATCACTAATAATCAAGATTAATTAATTTGATTGATTGATTGATAACATGCTTGTATGAATACATGGTTGTGATGTTTGAATAATGTATATCGGATGGATATTAGTCGGGTTGGGCGATTTTGGAAATTGTAATAAATTTGATTTATTAAATTGGACCTGCGTGTCCAGCCTTATCTCCTATTTCTTTGTATTCTCTTCTCACCTATTCCCCTCCATGTAAAAGAGGTTTCTTTAGAAGTGTAGTGTAACGGGTAGAAGTAATACAAGTGCTAGCGGGAGAGAGAAAGTGAGAGATTTGATCTAGGATCAATGTAAAATATCCATCCGCATATCATTATTATTTTATTTCATACTCGCTTTATTATGTGTTTAGAATGCATGCTTAAGGGTGTATGATGATGAGACCTTAACAAAGATAATTAAATTGGTAGCCAGTTTGCACGCGAAAAACCCTCGTTTTATATTAAGCAAATATCCTTCCATTGAATGATTCTTGTTCAAGATCCGAAGTTGGCATTGGTTTTTATTGACCAAAGTCAAGACCTTTGTCAATCAAGGATGTACTTGAATCATGAGAGTTTTGTTGCATATCGGTGTCTTGTCCAAATCGTGATTTTTATTGGCCAAAGTCAGGTCACTTTTTGTCCAATGACATTGATTACAAAACTTTCCTCGTCAATGGGTCCAGCTTAACTGGAATCATTAGGTTTGTTTTTGGCCAAAGCCAAGGCCTAGATGATTCAGAGGATAGGGTTAGGAAAATGTAATGGATACATGGCATATATAACATATGTTTCGGACTTGGATGTCCACCTAACCGGATCTAGGAATTGGATGAGATCCAATTGATCTGTGAGATCTACCTAGTTAAATAGCATACAGCTTTTTATTGGCCAAAGTCAGGGTTGTGTGTTATTAACGGGATCCTAGCCCACTAGGAAACACGGTTTCCCGAGTACTCGACAGAGGGTTAGAGACTCGACGAAAAATAGTGGGAGGCAAGTATTGAATTTGCAACATTCGTTCGAATACTCGCTAAACACGCTCATTTTATTTTATTTCGTCATTAGATTAAATGTTAGTTAGACTAATATTTAAATTGTTGTTTTAATAAACAGTTGGACTGTATTATACTTGATTATATATAATTGGATTATATTAATCAATATATTTGAATTAATTAATTTCAGTTTACAGTTGATTTTATAATTGGATTATAGTAATCAATGTAATTGAGGTAATTAATTTGGATTATATTTGATTATATAGTTGGACTATTATAATCATTATAATATATAAGTACCACTAATCGTTGATTAAATAGTTGGACTATTGTAATCAAGATAAAATTGAAAAGTTGGATATTTAAAATATAATCTAGGATTAAAATATTTTAAATGATTTAATTTTCATATTGGGAATAATAATAGGTTACTTTATTTGATAAAATAACTTATTATACCTTAAGCCCAAAATTAAGCAAATAAGTAGAGCATAAAATCTTTGGAAGATTTTTGTGATGATGACTTTAATGCTTAATTTAATATACTTGTCATAAATCTAATTTGGATTTAAGAAGTATTAAAATTGCAATTTATAATTCTTGGAGAATTAATTGACTATTCATGTAAAGTCAAAGTTTGCAATTGGGCATGTAGCACGAGGTGCACATCCTTTCAATATTCTAAAAACCCAAGGCTTGGCCTAAGTTTCCTAAAATATTGAAAAGGATAATTGACATATCCCAAAGTGACTACCATTTGGATATGGAAGACACGAAGGAATTAAAGAAAGGGCGAGGCTCTAACTTTAAATATATTTGTCTTAGTTATGTTCACAGCTAGTATTGAAATTAGATTTTAAATACTTAGTGTGGTACATAATATATATGTATTGATATTCAGAATCTGCTTTGAGCAGGATACTGACTTCAAGCTGAGATTCCTCTGCGAATCGGAAACGGGACGAAAGTCGCTGTTTCGACCGTAGATACCTAAGTTTAGGAACTACCCTTAGGGTATGTACTTAAATTAGGAACTGTTATAATGTAACTAGTTTGACTAGAGACATTATCTCTTTATCAGTGTTTAATCCGTTGCGGATAAAACCTTTATATTATAGAACACTGAGTGTTTTATTATATAAAGATGATACTGAGATAAACACATTAGATGTGAATAACAGAATTTATATTTTGAATATATAATTAAAATCTCAAACATATAAATTGACAAATAAATAGCTTAAATTGATTTGATCAATAGAGACTTATTCGTGGTATTGTTGTCTAGGACACAATTAAACGAGACATGTCAGTTAGACGGTGTGTCCGAACAAAAACCGAATTTTGTTGGACATGATAAGGTTTATCACGAGTCGCTCTGAGCTATCATTTCCTTCAAACAGGATATGTATTAACAGTGCAAAACTTATTTAGAATAAGGTTCCATATAAATCTGTTTGACAGATATCATATAGGATGTGAACAGGAAAGAAACGAGGTTTCTCATTCCTGATAATTTGGGTATGCCAGGCATAAAGTTTGGATGATACCAAACTAAGAACCCAAATTGGATTAGTGCCAATATAGGTTATCCTAAGGGAAACCATAAGTATAGTACTTATAAATCTCACATGAGAACAATGTGATTGTTGCTCACCATGCGGTTTTCCTGAGAGGAATACCGATATGCAGTGGTCAGTGGGAGGATAGTGATACTCGATGAAAATCGGAGTAATACTGTTCTTTCAAGGCACAAGTCCGTAATGGAACACAAATAGTTCATCAATGATGAATCTATACCATTAATCTTCAAATACACAAGAAACCGCGTAGATCAGAGAGAGTCAGAAAACAACCTGGGGTATGGGTTTCTGATCTCACCTCATAAAGATCTTAATCTTTTAAGGTACACCAACTGATTATGTATGAGGTAGTGATACAAGGTATCGACTCCCTATTATGGCAAAGTGCCATGAATCGAAAATGGATTCCATGTTTAACAACTATTTTGGATACTAGTTGTTGTACCACGAGGCATTGTGCCTATGGTACATTAAACGTCTTCAAGGAAGACATACATGGTAGGCAACATACCAACGTACAAAGCTGGGCTTTTGACGGAAAGGTATCGTTATCAACATTGTGTTAATAACGGTTCAACCTTTTACCTGTTGCCATGGTAAATCCATTTTGAAGATGTTTGTTGATAACTGTATATTTCATTTATGAAATATGTCAGTTGCAGATCAAAATCGCTTTCCTGAAAAGGAAACCTTTTGGAGAATGTTTATAACATTCTGACGATTTTGTATAACCGACAAACAAGGTTTGCGGATTATTCAATCCATGTTTGGATTGAAGCAAGCATAGGGTTCTTGGAACTGACGTTTTGAATAATCAATGGTTTATGATTTGACTCAAAACGAAATAATTCTTGTGTATATAAGGAGGTTAGTGGGAGGGGGCACTGACAATGAAATTCCCATAAAACAATCGGTGAAAGCTTGGCTTTCATAAGAAATTCTCCGTAGAATTCTGGGGAGTAACAACCTTTATTCAAGGAATAAAGATCTACTGGGCTAGATTTGGAGTTGGTAACACTCTCTGAGAAATTGTACATTTAAAATGTACTTGTATTGGTGTCTCATACGCTTTGAGCATATGGAGTCACAATCGGGTCAATCCAAGTGATAGTCACTGGATTGAAGATTAAGAACATCTGTTAGTATCTGAGAGAACTAAAGATGTTGTCTTAAACTATGGAGATGGAGAACTTGAAGTGACTGGGATCACTGCTGCAAGTTTCCAAACCGGTAAATACTGCGGTACTATAAAGATTGAAAACTGGGACAGTAAGCTGGAAATCTTCCGAGCAAGATAACTGTTGCCGAATTAACAACAAATGCGGATTATTGCTGCAGCTGAGGCAGCAATAGAAGCCATTTGGATCGATAATAAATCTAATTAGATTAGATATAGTTCTGTTAGCAGCTGAGCTAGGCGTCAGCACAGGCTAAAGAATTAAAGGTCTCATCGACGATCCAGATATATACTTCTATATCATGATTCGTTCGGATCATACATCGTGGCGATGTGATGATCGTGTAAATCGCGTCAACGATAATTAAGCAAATCCGCTGACGAAAACCTTTCCTCAGCAATTTGAGCGAACCGTACATAGTTCAGGTGTGGGACACTTGAGTGACTGGCTATGTGCCAAGTGGGAGATTGTTGGACAAAATGACCCATAGCGTCACTATTTGCACAGATCATTGTGTTGTTGTAGCAAATTAACTATGTGACAAGGAAATTGCACTCTCATCATTTGTGATTAGATCACCATAGATATATAAATGAAGAGAGGTCCCTATGATTAGTACCTGGACTGAGAATGATATGAGACAGTATCAGTCCCCGAAGGTTTAATCATTAAATATCCCTAGCCGTAGTATTATCGAGACTGGACATCGATAATGCGGAATAGGCTAGTATTGCACTTGTGCGCGTTGTGAGGGCACAACGGCATAGTTCTCATATATATAAGTATTGGATACTTATGCAAGTGCGATAGGAGGTCGTGTTTCACCGATGGTACGGGAAACAGCTTCGCTCTGGATAGACCCCTCGGAATCCCATTGGTATTATGACTATGTGTCTATGGGAGGCCGAAATCGAGGTAGGTGTGTATAGTCTTAACCTGAGACTTGCATCGCTAATACTTACGATAATCGATAAACTTTGGTCTTGGTGGTAGGGGACTTTAACCGGTTCTGTGTACACCATTTCTGGGTTTATCAGAGAGTCGTAGAGTATTGGGTGTGATGTCAAGATGGAAGTGTCACTTCAGTCATTTGGAGATGATGTCACGCAGGATACGGTACTAGTGCTCTTGAGTGTTGCGCAACCAATCGGGATATTGTGACCAGGTCATGTATATCCGATTATAGAGACTATGTTACCAGACATCCGACATGTGTTTCGGACGGGGCAGACACTTATCCAGCCCCAGCCCTAGCACGTGATTATCCGATACTGGGCCGATATACACAATACTACGGTATACTACGCTTGATACAGATCTATATATTCCTGTAAGAATATTTCTGGAGAATTGGGTAGGCATGGCGCTTTGCTAGAAGCCAACCTTGTCTTGTAAATCGATATAAACGTAGTACGAGGTACTTACGTGTTCGGACAGTCCGACGATCGTATTTACTGCCAACATATCCGGAGATCTCATGGGTCGCTTCCTGAAGATTCACCGATGACGTATGACTCGCACTTTGATTAATCTGGGATTAATTAGAAGAGAGAGATAGAATTAATCTGGGATTAATTCGATGAGAGAGAAAATTAATCTGGGATTAATTGCGGAGATATTTTATCTGGGATAAAATATTAATAAAGAGAGAGAACGATTAATTTGGAATTAATCGATAAAATTAATATATTCGATATTAATCGAAATTGGATTTCGACGCGGAATTAAAATTAGATTTTAATTCGGGCGAACGAATTAATTTAGAATTAATTCGTTAGCGACGTGAATAGTGAATTCGCTAGGCGTAATCACTTAATTACGACGCGACGGAAAATTCGTTAATTTGGAATTAGCGAACCCGAGCCCGAGAGTGATTGCGAGCGCATTCGCATTTCGAATTCGAGCGCGGCACGCGAGTCACATCAAGCGTCAAATCGCTAGTCGCGTCAATCGTCAAATCAATTGTCACTTTGAGTGATGTGACTTGACAATATGTCACTTTATTAAAGTGAATAGATGTGATGGACTTAAAGTAAAAGTTGAAGTGATGGAAAGCATTATTGCTTTTTATTTTGGACTTTAGAATTAAAGATAAGATATATATATGTGTTTTATTTATTTTTTCTTGGTAAATGAAATAAAATATATATATTGGACATCTTTTTTTTTTTCTCTCTCTCACGGTACAGTACACGTTTGGCTTGGAGCCAAAACGTTTCTCTCATTTTTCCCTCTTCTTCTTCTCTTCTCCTCTCACGGCATGGTGCCGATTTCTTCACAAATTTTTCTGGTTTCACGAAATTTTGAGAAGCAAAATGAAGATGAACAAGTGCTAGCACACCTTGAGTTGTATATAGGTGATAGGGAAGCATCTTCTTGAGCAAGGAAGCTTGAAGCTTGGAGCTTCAATGGAGTCTTGCATGGCCGAATTTGGAGCATCAAAACAGCCCCCACCGGCAGTCCACTGCAGTTCAAGAAGGCTCAAAACCGAGCTTGATGGAGGCAGCAACATGCAGTGCGTTTTTGGTCTTTCTTCAAACATCAAAACCGAATTCAATGTGAGTTGATTCCGCCACCTCCTTTGATGTGTTCATATGTGATTTTTATGCATTGTTTGTGATCTTGTGGACTTGATTTAACTCCAACAGGAGGTCCACCTACCGGATCTAGGAATTGGATGAGATCCAATTGATCTTAGAGATCTACCTAGTTAAATATCATACAGCATGTTGGCCAAAGTCATGGTTGTGTGTTATTTAACGGGATCCTAGTCCACTAGGAAACTGGGTTTCCCGAGTACTCAACAGAGGGTTAGAGGCTCGCTGAAAAATAGTGAGAGGCTAGTATTGAATTTGTAATTTCATTCAAATACTTAGCTTTACGCGCTTTCAAATTATATTTATTAGTTGGACTAATATATTATTATTTTTCTTGTAACAGTTAGACAGTACCCATACATCGTTAATCGAATAGTTTGACTATTGCGATTAAGATGACAGGAAAGTTAAGCATTAGAGATATTATCATGGGCGATAATGTCTTCAATGGCACAAACTTTCAAGACTGGGATATGAATCTCAGGATTGTCCTGGGATCCAAGAAGTTACTCTATACTATAGAGAGACCTCTTGGGCCTAAGCCCCGACCGGAGCAGTTGCTTGAGCTAGAGCTTTGGAAGACTCATAGCGATGACAACTCGACTACTCAATCGGTATGCTTGCTGCTATGACTCCGCAATTCCATCGTCAGAACAATGGATTGGATCCCTATGAGATGATGGCGAAGTTGCATGATCTTCACCGATCAAATCTTAGATCGCAAAGATATAAGTTGCAGAAGAAGCTCTTCCGCGCTCGCATGTCAGAGGGTACGTCTATTGACCATCATGTGTCACAGATGATTGCTGACATTGAGCAGCTCGGACAGATGGGCATTGTCTTCGAGGCTGAGACTTCAATAGATTTGATCTTACAGTCTCTCCCCGACACTTGGAGTGGGTTCATCATGAACTACAAAATGATGAACCAAGAACAAACTCTTGAAGAGTTGATGTCCACACTGCGTGAAGCAAAAAAAGAGCTTCAAAAGGGTAAGAAGCGCGAGACACACTTCGCTTCAACATCTCAGACTCCGAGGGCTTGGCCTAAGGCGACTAGAGGTGTAAAGAAGAAGAAGAAGAATAAGAAGGGAAATGCCAAATCGTCAAAACCTTCTGGGAAGGGTAAAGACAAATCCCAAGATGTATGTCTCCAGTGTGGCAAGCGGGGTCACTAGAAGCGTGACTGCCGCGAGTACAAGGCACACATGAAGGAAATCAAAGCGGGCAAGGCACCGGCTTCAGGTATGTTTATTTTGGAAATAAACATGTCTACTACTAGTTTTAAAAATTGGATTTTTGATTCTGGTTGTGGTACTCATATATGCACTGATGTGCATGATCTGCAGATTAGAAGGAGACTGGCCTCAGGAGAGATTGACCTCCGCATTGGAAATGGGACACGGGTCACCGTTTTGGCCGTTGGTACTTTTGTTTTGGAACTACCCTCGGGGCATGTACTTAAACTTACAGAATGTTATTATATACCTAGTTTGACTAGGAATATTATTTCTGTATCTATGTTAGCCCAATATGGGTACACTTTTATATATAGAAACACTGGGTGTTTTATGTATAAAAATGATATGGAAATTTGCACTGCTGATGTAAATAAGGGTCTTTATATTTTGAATATGAATCAATCTCAAACATATAATGTAACAAACAAAAGGCTTAAAGTAAGTAACAAAGATGAAACTTATATGTGGCATTGTCGTCTGGGACACAAAAACAAGACACGTATATCCACACTTTCCAAGAGTGGGTACTTGGACGGATTTGATCCAAATTCATATGACGTCTGCGAATCTTGTTTATTAGGCAAGATGCCTAAATCACCTTTTAGGGGTAAAGGTGCATGTGCCACCGAACTGTTAGCCCTCGTTCATAGTGACGTATGTGGGCCCATGTCTAGCCAGGCTAGAGGTGGATATGAATACTTCGTAACCTTTACGAATGATGCATCGCGTTATGGTTATGTGTATCTTATGAGACATAAGTCGAAAACCTTTGAGAAATTCAAAGAGTTTCGACACGAAGTAGAAAAATAGACCGGTAAAAGTATTAAGACATTACGGTCGGACCATGGTGGTGAATACTTAAGCAATGAGTTTCTTGATTACTTGAAAGAATATGGTATTCTTTCACAATGGACTCCTCCACGAACACCGCAATTAAACGGTGTGTCCGAACAGAGAAACCAAACTTTGTTAGACATAGTAAGGTCTATGATAAGTCGCACAGAGCTACCTGTTTCCTTCTGGGGATATGCATTGAACAGTGCAATACTTATTTTGAATAAGGTTCCGTCAAAGTCTAATCAATAGACTCCATATGAGATATGGACAGGAAAGAAACCTGGTTTCTCATTCCTGAAGATTTGGGGTTGCTGGGCATACGTCAAATGTTTGGAAGGTACCAAACTTGAACCCAAATCGGATAAATGCCTATTTGTAGGATATCCTAGGGAAACCAAAGGATATTACTTCTATCACCCACAAGAGAACAAAGTATTTGTTGCTCTACATGCGGTTTTCCTTGAAAGGAATATCTAAATGCAGTGGTTAGTGGGAGGAAAGTAGAAATCGATGAAAATCAGAGTGATATTATTCCTGGCACGGAATCCTAACGGAACATCAACAGTTCATCAGGGATGAAACTGTACCACAATCTTCGAATACACAAGAACCGCGTAGGTCGGAGAGAGTCAGAAAAAAACCTGAGAGGTATGGGTTTCTGATCTCACCTCATTTGGATATTAATCTTATTGAGGATAACGAGCCGACTACGTATGAGGAAGCGATACAAGATATCGATTCCGCTTTATGGCAATAGGCCATGAAGTCCGAAATGGATTCCATGTACAACAACCAAGTTTAGACACTGGTTGATGCACCAGAAGGCGTAAAGCCTATTGGTTGCAAATGGGTCTTCAAGAAGAAGACTGACATGGATGGAAACGTACAAACGTACAAAGCTAGGCTTGTAGAGAAAGGGTATTGTCAACGACATGGTGTCGATTACGACGAAACATTTTCACCTGTTTCCATGATTAAATCCGTTACCTTGCTATTGCTGCATATTTCGATTACGAGATATGGCAGATGGACGTCAAAACCGCTTTCCTTAACAGAAACCTTTTAGAGGATGTTTATATGCAATATCCTGACGGTTTTGTCGTACCAAGACTTGCAAACAAGGTTTGTAAGTTAAATCGATCCATTTATGGATTGAAGCAAGCATCGCGTTCTTGGAACCAACGTTTTGATGAAATCATAAAAGAATATGATTTCGTTCAAAACGAGGATGATCCTTGTGTATATAAGAAGGTTAGTGGGAACGCACTGACATTCATTGTCCTTTACATTGATGATGTATTGCTTATTGGAAATGACATTCCCATGTTAACGTCAGTGAAAGCTTGGCTTTCATTAAAATTCTCCATGAAGGATCTGGGAGAAGCAGCCTTTATTCTAGGAATAAAGATCTATCGGGATAGATCTAGAAAGCTGCTTGGACTCTCATAGAGTACGTACATTGACAAAGTGTTGAAGAGATTCAACATGGATCAGTCCAATAGGGGACTGTTGCCAGTGTCACATAACGTCACTCTATCTAAGGACATGTGTCCTAAAACTCAAGATGAAAGAGACAACATGAGTCGGATACCATTCACCTCGGCAGTCAGATCGATCATGTATGCCATGATATGTACGCGACCTGATGTCTCGTATGCTTTGAGCATGTGTGGTCACTATCAGGCCGATCCAGGTGAAGGTCACTGGATGGCGATTAAGAATATCCTTAAGTATCATAGACGAACTAATGATGCTTTCTTAATCTATGGAGATGGAGAACTTGAGGTAACTGGGTATACCGATGCAAGTTTCCAAACCGATAAAGACGACTGCAAGTCGCAATCTGGGTACATATTTTATTTGAACAACAGAGCAGTAAGCTGGAAATCTTCCAAGTAAGAGACTGTTGCCGATTCAACAACAGAATCAGAGTATATTGCTGCAGCTGAAGCAGCAAAAGAGGCAATTTGGATCCATAAATTCCTAATTGGATTATGAGTAGTTCTGTTAGCAGCTGAGCCCGTTCCATTGTATTGTGACAATAACGGGGCTATAGCACAGGCTAAGAAACCGCGGTCTCATAAACGATCCAAGCATGTTCTTCGACGTTTCCATCTGATTTGTGAGATCATACATCATGGTGATATGAATATCGAGAAGGTCGCATCAGAGGACAACATTGCAGATCCGCTGACGAAAGCTCTTCCTCAGCAAAGGTTTGAGCGACATGTACAAAGTTCAGGTATTATATGCTTGAGTGACTGGCTATAGGCCAAGTGGAAGATTGTTAGACAATTATGACCCATAGCGTCACTATTTGTAAAAGACATTGTGGTTTTTGTACAAATTAACTATGTGACAAAGGAAATTGCATTTTATCATTTTGTAATTTGATTACTTTAATATTATAAATGATAAAATTCCTTATGATTAGTTCCGGATTACAAGATATGAGACAGTATCAATCCATAACGGTTTATCATTAAATATCCCTAGTCGTAGTATTATCGAGATTGGACATCGATAATGCGGAATAGACTAGTATTGCACTTGTGCGTGTTATGGAAGCGTAACAACATAGTTCTCATATATTTAAGTATTGGATACTTATGCAAGTGTGATAGGAGGTTGTGTTTACCGATGGTACAGAAACAGCTTCGCTCTGGAGAGACCCATCGGAATCCCATTGGTGGTATGATTATATGTCTATGGGAATCTGAATCAGGGTAGGTGTATTTGGTCTTAACCTGAGACTTACATCGCTAGTACTTGCGACAATCAATACACTTTGGTTTTGGTCGTCCGGGACTTTAACATGTTTCGTGTAAGCCTTTTCTGGGTTTAATGAGAATCGTAGTGTATTGGATGTGATGTCAAGACGGAAGTATTACTTCAGTCATATGGAGATGATGATCACACAGGGATACAGAACTGGTGCTCTAATGTGTTGCAACCATCGGGATAATATGACAAGGTCTTGATTACCCGATTAAAGCGACTAGTTGCTTGTGATCCGATATATGCTTCGTACGGGGCAGACATTATTCCAGCCCCAGGCCTAGCATGTGACATCTGATACTGGATCGAAATACGCAATACTACGTATACTACGCCTGACATAGATTATATATTCCTTTAAGAATATTTCTGGAGAATTGGGTAGGCACAGTGCTTTGCTAGAAGCCAACCATATCTTGTAAATCGGTAAAAACGTAGTACGAGGTACTCACGTGTTCGGATAGTCCGACGACCGGATTTACTACCAACATATACAGGGATCTCATGGGTCGCTTCCAGAAGATTCACCGATGACGTATGATTCGAACATAATTAATCTAGGATTAATTACGGCGAGAATTTATCTGGGATAAAATTCTATTAGAATAGAGAGAACGATTAATTTGGAATTAATCGATAAAATAATATATTCGATATATTAAACGAAATTAGATTTCGACGCGGAATTAAAATTGGATTTTAATTCGGGCTAACGAATTAATTTAGAATTAATTCACGAGCGATGTGAATAGTAATTTTGCTTGGCATAATTATTTAATAATTAATTTGATTTAATTACGTCGCAATGGAAAATTCATTAATTCGGAATTAACGAACCCGAGCCCGGAATGTGTTTGCGGGCCTACTCAGATTTTGAATTAAAGTGGGGCCCACAAGTCACATCGACTGTCACTTTAGTGATGGAAGTCATGTCGCCTTTTTTTGATTGACATCCAGTCACTATTCATGATGGGAGTAGATGGAGGCATTGAATGCCAATTTTCCCTCCAATTTGCTTTATGCTTTTTGGAAAAGCATATACCAAATGTTGTGAAAGACTTTTGTATTAAGTTTTTAGAAAACAAAAACAAAAGAAATTGAAAACTCTCTCTATCTCTCATTTAGCTCATTTGCCGTGAGCTTCTCATTGAACAATGGAAAATTGTTTTTCTTTCTTTCAAGCTAGCACTTACAAGGAATCATATCAAGGTGTTAGGGAAACCAATCCTAGAGCTTGGAATCCTTTCAAAGCTTGGAGCTTGTTCATTTTCTTCGAAGAGGAGATCTTGAAGGACTTCTCAAAGACAAAGTTTTGTTATCAACACCTTCAAAATCCAATCAAAGTGAGTATTATTCCGCAAATTCTTTTTTGAGTATTCACATATTTCATTGCTTTATATGATCTTGGAATGTTCGCGACTTGGTCGCATAATTGGTTGTAATGGATTTTGATGAAGTCAACGAGAAAGAAGACTTTGACGCGCAAACACGAAGTAATACAAAAAGTGTCAAAGCATATGGGGTGAAGAGCGAGAATGTGAAGACTTGCGGCAAAACGAAGATATATTGCGAAGTCTTAGCTTAGGATTTAATTTGTAAAGTGAATTGTAATATTCAAGTGCCTAAGCTCATAGGGATCATGCACATTCACTTAGATGCAATAGGATCATGACAAAATGCTTTAAAACGTTCATTACTGTGCATTTTGGTCTGAGGCCGGCATACCGGTCCCTTACCGATATCCATACCGGTGAGATGCTCTGTTACGCATGCTCACTGGAACCGGCATGTAACTTACCGGTCTCCATACCGATGACCTTTCCGGTCTAGCTCTTCATTGTGCAAACTTACTGAAACCGGCAAGCCCTAAATCGGTATACATACCGGTGACCATACCGGTCAGGCTCTTCTTTGTGCACACACTTTGGAACCGGCACGTACCATACCGGTACTCATACCGGTTTCCATACCGGCCTAACGGTTACTTGTGCAACGGTAATATAGCTGTTAGTATCCGTTGGAAACCTAGACCGGCATACCGGTCTCCATACCGATTTCCATACCGGTCGCGCTGTAAGTTGGGGAAAGCTTTGCATTTTATTATAAATAGAACCCCAACTCATTTTCATTTGGTTAGAGACTTAGAAAACTTTCATACATATTCTACCAAGGCAAATACAAGAGTTTCTTAAACCTTCATATACTTAAACACTCATACAAGCTCACACACACTACACATTCATACATTTAGTAGTGGGCTTAAAACACTTGTGTTTTGCATCTCACACAATCTTCATTATATTTGTGAGTGCTCAAGTGTGTTTCAAATCTTCTTTAAACAAAAACATTTGTGGTTGTGAAATCCCATAGTTTTGGGTAAAGTGTAAAGGTTGTGAGTGCGCCTACGAATAAAACTCAAAAGTGTAAAAGGGTTTGGAGTGCGCCTTTGTTCTTGGTTATTTAGAGTTTGCCATTGCACCACTATTATCACAATAAAGTGTGAGTAGTTTATCCATATCTGAAATAACTTCCAGATCTTCCAAGAACTTGCGGAGCCAGACTACTTCCTTTGGTACTTCACAAGCTGCTACATATTCAACCTTCATGGTGGAGTCAGCAATACAAGATTGCTTTATGCTCTTCCATACTATAGCCCCACCACTTAGGGTGAACACTGATCCAGATGTTGATTTCATAGAATCGACATTCGTCTGAAAATCAGAGTCAATATATCCTCTCATAATCATATCCTAACTTATATATACAGGCATATAATTTATCGTTCTCCGAATTTCACCGCTACCCAATGATCTAATCCTGGGTTGGATTGAAACCTACTGACTTCTCCCACTACAAAATAGATGTCCGGTCTCGTGTATAACATAGCATACATAAGACTTCCAACTGCTGAAGCGTATAGTATATGTCTCATCTCCTCAACTCCTTGAGGTGTCTTAGGAGATTGTTCCTTAGACAAATGAATTTCATGTCTGAAAGGTAAATTACCTTTCTTGGAATTCTGCATACCAAATCGTACAAGAATCTTATCGATATAGGTTGCTTGAGACATTGCTAACAGGGTTTCTTGCGATCCCGAATGATCTAGATCCCAAGCACATAACTTGTTTCTCCCAAATCTTTCATTTGGAATTGGTTAACTAGCCAGATTTTCTTCATAGTCAACTCCCTCCTTATGGGTATAACCATTTGCCACTAGCCTAGCCTTGAAAGTCTATATTTTCCTATCTATTCATCTTTTTCTTTTGTAGATCCACTTACAACCTATGGGTTTTACCCCCATCAAGTTGGTCTACAAGTTCCCAGACTGAGTTAGAGTACATAGACTCCATCTTGAGGTTCATGGCTTTGAGCCATTCCTCTTTTTCGGTATCTTCCATTACACTACGATAGGTCAATGGATCATTTATACCATCACAAGATGCAACAACTTGCACCTCACCATTTCCTAGATAGCGTTCAGGTTGTCTTACAACTCTCCCACTACGTCTGGGTGGTATGGTATCCTGATAAACTTGCATCCGACTTTCAGATGTAGAAGGTGTTATGTATTTGTCAATATTTGACAATGATGTACTGGTCGTACCAGCAAGTAACTCCTCAAGTAACACTTTACTTTGAGGTTTGAACTCTCTCATATAGTCCTCCTCAAGAAATGTAGCATTTGTCGACATAAATACTTTATTATCTTCTGGACTATAAAAGAATCCACACCTAGTTTCCTTAGGATAGCCTACAAATAGGCATACATGTGAACGTGGTTCCAACTTTGTAGTCTTGTTCTTTAGCACATGTGTCGGACACCTCCATATGCGGAAATGTCGAAAATATCTTTACGACCATTCCACAACTCTAAGGGAGTCTTAGAAACAGTCTTAGAAAGAACTACATTCAGGATATATATTGCAGTTTGCAATGCATAACCCCAGAATGAACTAGGTAGAGTGTTATAACTAAACATTGATCTCATCATGTCTAGTAGGGTCCGATTTCTCCTTTCCGCAACACCATTTTATTGTGGTGTTCCAGGTGCTGTGAGCTATGAAACGATTCCATGCTCAACTAAGAATTCCTCGAAATCTTTATCAAGGTATTCTCCTCCATGATTTGATCGTAGAATTTTGATGCTTTTACCTAACTGGTTCTTAACCTCAGCACGATACTCTTTGAACTTTTCAAATATATCTGACTTGTGTTACATTGGGTAAACATACTCATATCTAGAAAATCGTCAATGAAAGTGACGAAGTATTTAAACCCACCTCGGGCTTTTACATTCATCGGTCCGTAAATGTTCGAATGTATTAGCTCAAGTGTTTCTTTGGCTCTTATCCATTTTCCAGTAAAAGGTCTCTTAGTCATTTTGCCTTCTAGATAGGATTTTCAGACAAGTAAAGTACCGAGTCTTAACTGATTTAAAACTCTTTTCTTAATTAGTCTATCTGTCCGGTCAAGGTTAATGTGACCAAGTCTAAGGTTCCATAAATAGGTATTATCATGAGAAATCTTTTGTCGTTTAGTTTTAGATCTTTCAATCTTAAACATTTCAATATTAAGCAGTGATTCATGCATTAACGGCCTTAATACATATAGATTATTTTTGGAGTTTCCCGTGCATATATTTAATCCATTTCTACTAATAATAACTCACTTATTATTAAATGAAATAGAAAAACCACATTCCATAAGTTTTGTTACAGAAATCAAATTCATGCGAAAACCAGGAATATATAGCACACCATTCAAACATAAATAACTCTTATTAAAATTTAAATTTGAAAATCCCACTACTTTTGCTGAAACAACATCCCTTGTCCCAACTCTCATAGTAAAGCTACATTCAGCTAGGTCCCTCCATGAGTCAAGTAGCTACAAAGAACAACAAACATGGTTAGTGGCACCAGAATCAACAATCCATATGGATTTATCATCCTCCACCAAAAGAGACTCAATGACAAGTAAATCATATTTACCTGTATTTTTCTTCTGTTTAAGCTCAGCAAGGTATTTCGGACAATTCCTTTTCCAATGCCTTTGTTGTTCATAATGGAAACATTTTCCTTTGGCATTGGTTCCTTTAGAGCCTTTATTGTTCTTCATTTTCATTGGTTTTGCCTTTGCCTTCCAATCGCCTTTCTTCTTCTTCTTTGCAGATTTAGAAGATTCGGTAACATTTGCCTCGGTATTGGACCTACGAGGGCCATTCATAATGAACTCATAATTATTGAGCTCATTTAGCAGTTCAGTCAACGTAAAAGTCAACTTATTCATAGAACAATTGCTTTTAAATTGCAGAAAACTCTTCGGAAGGGTTTCCATGATCATTGTCACCTGGCTTTGCACATTGATACGTGCACCATGGGTTTCAGCCATATTAAGATGAGACATCATCCTTAACACATGGTCTCAGACTGATGTGCCTTCCTTCATTCTAGCGGTCAATACAGAGACTCATGTTGTTGCCGGTCTGAAGGTTGCCCAAATATGTTCTGTAATGACTGCATAATCATTGATGTTGTCGCCATAGGCTCATACTGTGCAGCAAGAACCTCAGACATGGACGCTATCAAATAGCTATGGGCTTTCTCATCAGCTTTAATCCAATTATTATAGGCATTTCACGCAGCTCTGCCATCATTTGGTGCTGGCTTAGGAGGACATTCCTCCATTATGACAAATTTAAGGTCTTCATAGACCAAAATAGCATTCATGTCACTTTTCCATTTAACATAATTATCCCCGGTTAATTTTTCTTGTTGTTTGAGAATTGAGATAATTGTAGATGCCATGGCTGAAAAATAATAAACGCACATTTAATATTCATTCGTCGTATATTAAAATTGTCAAACATTTAGGCATATAATTAAACATGATGCATGATCAATATATAATGAATTAGAAACCTAAAAGAATTACTATGCCACGGTTATCTATCATCCCACAAATAAGTGTCGCCGTATGGTAGGTCAAGTATTCCCATGATAGACTGAGACATTTTCAATTGATTAATATATCTGAAATAACTCTTATTCCTATATTAATCAATTACCGTTATTTTGATCAATAAAGCTTTGATTAACAGCTTAATCATTCCTTTGTGAGTGTTGTTGGACAATTATGACCCATAGCATCACTATTTATACATAACATTGTGTTGTTGTACAAATTAACTATGTGACAAAGGAAATTGCTCTTTTATCATTTGTAATTGGATTACCAAGATATATAAATGATAAAAGTCCATATGATTAGTTTCGGATTAATAAGATATGAGACAGTATTAATCCACTAAGGTTTAATCATTAAAACATCCCTAGTCATAGTATTATCGAGATTGGACATCGATAATGCGAAATAGACTAGTATTGCACTTGTGCGTGTTATGGGAGCATAACGGCATAGTTCTCATATATTTGGGTATTGGATACTCATGCAAGTGTAATAGGAGGTTGTGTTTACCGATGGTACGGAAATAGCTTCGCTCTGGATAGACCCCTCGAAATTCCATTGGTAGTATGACTATGTGTCTAAGGAAATTTGAATCAGGGTAGGTGTATTTGGTCTTAACCTGAGACTTGCACCGCTAATACTTGCGACAATCAATATACTTTGGTTTTGGTCATCCAGGGCTTTAACAGGTTCTGTGTACGCCTCTTCTGGGTATATTGAGAATTGAAGTGTATTGGGTGTGATGTCAAGATGGAAGTATCACTCCAGTCATATGGAGATGATGGTCACGTAGGATATGGAACTGGTGCTTTTATATGCTGCAGCTGTCGGGATAATATGACTAGGTCATGTTTATCCGATTATAGAGGCTAGTTACCAGAGATCCGATATGTGCTTCGTATGGGGCTGACACAATTCCAGCCTTAAGCCTAGCATGTGACATCCGATACTGGATGGCAATACGCAATACTACGTATACTACGCCTAATATAGATAACATATTCCTTTAAGAATATTTCTGGAGAATTGGGTAGGCACGGTGCTTTGCTAGAAGCCAACCATGTCTTGTAAATCGGTAAAAACGTAGTACTAGGTACGTACGTGTTCGGATAGTCCGACGACCAGATTTACTGCCAACAGATCCGGGGATCTCATGGGTCACTTCCCGAATATTCACTGATGACGTATGACTCGCACATAATTAATCTAGGATTAATTAGTAGAGAGAGAAAAATAATCTAGGATTAGTTGTGGAGAATTTTATCTGGGACAAAATTCATATTCAAGAGAGAGAACGATTAATTTTGAATTAATCGATAAAATAATATATTCGATATATTAAAAGAAATTAGATTTCGACGCGGAATTAAAATTGGATTTTAATTCGGGCGAACGAGTTAATTTAGAATTAATTCGTTAGCGATGTGAATAGTAATTTTGCTAGGCATAATTATTTAATTAAATTTGATTTAATTACGTCGCAACGGAAAATTCGTTAATTCGGAATTAGCGAACTCGGGCCCGGGAGTGTTTGCGGGCCCACTATAATTTCGAATCAAGTTGGGCCTACAAGTCACATCATGCGTCACATCACTAGTCAACTTTATCACTTTAATGTGATGGAAGTTGGTGGTTGGTGGTTGAGTGTGAAACACACTAGTGTGATGGCTTGAAAGACATTTACCATTTTTATTATTTTTGGTATTTGACTTTCATTAAGTGTAATTATATTACACAATACAACACACAACTCATCTTCTTCGCTCCCTCCTCTAACGGCCTTGGTGCCATTTTCTCTCTAAGTTCTTGGCTTGGCCGAGAACAAGAAGAAGCAAAATGGGAAGATTTGTGGCAAATTTTTCCAAGATGCTAGCACATCCAAGGGGTCTAACAAAGGTGATAGGGAAACCCATTCATGAGCATGGAATCCATTCACAAAGCTTGGAGCTTGGAGCACACAAATGGGGTTGACTGAAACACAATGAGAACATCAAGGGACCTTGGCCGATAGCTTCAAGGAAAATTTTTATTGTTCTTCACATCGCAAAAGCCGATCAAAGTGAGTATTCCGCAACTTTACTTTGATGTATTCGCACTTTTCATAGCTTAATTGATATTGGGATGACCTAGAAAACTCAACAATGGTATCAAGAGCCTTGATTAAGCATGAAATTGATTTAGGGTAAAATTGGGTAAAATTGATTTGAGCATGATTTGATGAAATTGATTGTTTGAATATTCTTGAATGATGATAACTTAAAGTTATGCATGATCAATTTGATGAAAATTGAATTGGATTAATTTTTCCCCCAATTTTTGGTTTCGCCGAAAGTTGATGATGCCCTAAAGTCATGGTGATTTTTGTTTTTTGATCATTGGATGGATTGAAAGACTTGGGATAAATTGATTTAGGATTTAATTCGATTAAAATCGAAATCGGATTTAAAATCCCTCTTATTGCCGTGAGTTATATAGCATGGAAATGATATGATTTTTTGATTCAATAATGTTGGACATGTAAATATATCTGAAATAACTCTTATTCCTATATTAATCAATTAGCGTTATTTTGATCAATAAAGCTTTGATTAACAACTTAATCATTCCTTTGTGGGTGTTGTTGGACAATTATGACCAATATCATCACTATTTGTACATAACATTGTGTTGTTGTACAAATTAACTATGTGACAAATGAAATTGCTCTTTTATCATTTGTAATTGGATTACCAAGATATATAAATGATAAAAGTCCATATGATTAGTTTCGGATTAATAAGATATGAGACAGTATTAATCCACTAAGGTTTAATCATTAAAACATCCCTAGTCATAGTATTATCGAGATTGGACATCGATAATGCGAAATAGACTAGTATTGCACTTGTGCGTGTTATGGGAGCATAAAGGCACAGTTCTCATATATTTGGGTATTGGAAACTCATGCAAGTGTAATAGGAGGTTGTGTTTACCGATGTTACGGAAACAGCTTCGCTCTGGATAGACCCCTCGGAATTCCATTGGTAGAATGACTATGTGTCTATGGAGGTCCGAATCAGGGTAGGTGTATTTGGTCTTAACCTGAGACTTGCACCACTAATACTTGCGACAATCAATATACTTTGGTTTTGGTCATCCAGGGCTTTAACAGGTTCTGTGTACGCCTCTTCTGGGTATATTGAGAATTGTAGTGTATTGGGTGTGATGTCAAGATGGAAGTATCACTCCAGTCATATGGAGATGATGGTCACGTAGGATATGGAACTGGTGCTCTTATATGCTGCAACTGTCGGGATAATATGACTAGGTCATGTTTATCCGATTATAGAGGCTAGTTACCAGAGATCCGATATGTGCTTCGTATGGGGCAGACATAATTCCAGCCTCAAGCCTAGCATGTGACATCCGATACTGGATCGCAATACGCAATACTACGTATACTACGCCTGATATAGATCACATATTCCTTTAAGAATATTTCTGGAGAATTGGGTAGGCACGGTGCTTTGCTAGAAGCCAACCATGTCTTGTAAATCGGTAAAAATGTAGTACTAGGTACGTACGTGTTCGGATAGTCCGACGACCGGATTTACTGCCAACAGATCCGGGGATCTCATGGGTCACTTCCCGAATATTCACTGATGACGTATGACTCGCACATAATTAATCTGGGATTAATTAGTAGAGTGAGAAAAATAATCTAGGATTAGTTGCGGAGAATTTTATCTGGGACAAAATTCATATTAAAGAGAGAGAACGATTAATTTTGAATTAATCGATAAAATAATATATTCGATATATTAAACGAAATTAGATTTCGACGCGGAATTAAAATTGGATTTTAATTCGGGCGAACAAGTTAATTTAGAATTAATTCGTTAGCGATGTGAATAGTAATTTTGCTAGGCATAATTATTTAATTAAATTTGATTTAATTACGTCCTAACGGAAAATTCGTTAATTCGAAATTAGCGAACCCGGGCCTGGGCGTGTTTGCGGGCCCACTCAAATTTCGAATCAAGTTGGGCCTACAAGTCACATCATGCGTCACATCACTAGTCAACTTTATCACTTTAATGTGATGGAAGTTGGTGGTTGGTGGTTGAGTGTGAAACACACTAGTGTAATGGCTTGAAAGACATTTACCATTTTTATTATTTTTGGTATTTGACTTTCATTAAGTGTAATTAGATTACACAATACAACACACAACTCATCTTCTTCGCTCCCTCCTCTCACGGCCTTGGTGCCATTTTCTCTCTAAGTTCTTGGCTTGGCCGAGAACAAGAAGAAACAAAATGGGAAGATTTGTGGCAAATTTTTCCAAGATGCTAGCACATCCAAGGGGTCTAACAAAGGTGATAGGGAAACCCATTCATGAGCATGGAATCCATTCACAAAGCTTGGAGCTTGGAGCACACAAATGGGGTTGACTGAAACACAATGAGCACATCAAGGGACCTTGGCCGATAGCTTCAAGGAAAATTTTTATTGTTCTTCACATCGCAAAAGCCGATCAAAGTGAGTATTCCGCAACTTTACTTTGATGTATTCGCACTTTTCATAGCTTAATTGATCTTGGGATGACCTAGAAAACTCAACAATGGTATCAAGAGCCTTGATTAAGCATGAAATTGATTTAGGGTAAAATTTGGGTAAAATTGATTTGAGCATGATTTGATGAAATTGATTGTTTGAATATTCTTGAATGATGATAACTTAGAGTTATGCATGATCAATTTGATGAAAATTGAATTGGATTAATTTTTCCCCCAATTTTTGGCTTCGCCGAAAGTTGATGATGCCCTAAAGTCATGGTGATTTTTGTTTTTTGATCATTGGATGAATTGAAAGACTTGGGATAAATTGATTTAGGATTTAATTCGATTAAAATCAAAATCGGATTTAAAATCCCTCTTATTGCCGTGAGTTATATAGCATGGAAATGATATGATTTTTTGATTCAATAATGTTGGACATGTAAATATATCTGAAATAACTCTTATTCCTATATTAATCAATTAGCGTTATTTTGATCAATAAAGCTTTGATTAACAACTTAATCATTCCTTTGTGGGTGTTGTTGGACAATTATGACCAATATCATCACTATTTGTACATAACATTGTGTTGTTGTACAAATTAACTATGTAACAAATGAAATTGCTCTTTTATCATTTGTAATTGGATTACCAAGATATATAAATGATAAAAGTCCATATGATTAGTTTCGGATTAATAAGATATGAGACAGTATTAATCCACTAAGGTTTAATCATTAAAACATCCCTAGTCATAGTATTATCGAGATTGGACATCGATAATGCGAAATAGACTAGTATTGCACTTGTGCGTGTTATGGGAGCATAAAGGCACAGTTCTCATATATTTGGGTATTGGAAACTCATGCAAGTGTAATAGGAGGTTGTGTTTACCGATGGTACGGAAACAGCTTCGCTCTGGATAGACCCCTCGGAATTCCATTGGTAGAATGACTATGTGTCTATGGAGGTCCGAATCAGGGTAGGTGTATTTGGTCTTAACCTGAGACTTGCACCACTAATACTTGCGACAATCAATATACTTTGGTTTTGGTCATCCAGGGCTTTAACAGGTTCTGTGTACGCCTCTTCTGGGTATATTGAGAATTGTAGTGTATTGGGTGTGATGTCAAGATGGAAGTATCACTCCAGTCATATGGAGATGATGGTCACGTAGGATATGGAACTGGTGCTCTTATATGATGCAGCTGTCGGGATAATATGACTAGGTCATGTTTATCCGATTATAGAGGCTAGTTACCAGAGATCCGATATGTGCTTCGTATGGGGCAGACATAATTCCAGCCTCAAGCCTAGCATGTGACATCCGATACTGGATCGCAATACGCAATACTACGTATACTACGCCTGATATAGATCACATATTCCTTTAAGAATATTTCTGGAGAATTGGGTAGGCACGGTGCTTTGCTAGAAGCCAACCATGTCTTGTAAATCGGTAAAAATGTAGTACTAGGTACGTACGTGTTCGGATAGTCCGACGACCGGATTTACTGCCAACAGATCCGGGGATCTCATGGGTCACTTCCCGAATATTCACTGATGACGTATGACTCGCACATAATTAATCTGGGATTAATTAGTAGAGTGAGAAAAATAATCTAGGATTAGTTGCGGAGAATTTTATCTGGGACAAAATTCATATTAAAGAGAGAGAACAATTAATTTTGAATTAATCGATAAAATAATATATTCGATATATTAAACGAAATTAGATTTCGACGCGAAATTAAAATTGGATTTTAATTCGGGCGAACAAGTTAATTTAGAATTAATTCGTTAGCGATGTGAATAGTAATTTTGCTAGGCATAATTATTTAATTAAATTTGATTTAATTACGTCGCAACGGAAAATTCGTTAATTCGGAATTAGCGAACCCGGGCCTGGGAGTGTTTGCGGGCCCACTCAAATTTCGAATCAAGTTGGGCCTACAAGTCACATCATGCGTCACATCACTAGTCAACTTTATCACTTTAATGTGATGGAAGTTGGTGGTTGGTGGTTGAGTGTGAAACACACTAGTGTAATGGCTTGAAAGACATTACCATTTTTATTATTTTTGGTATTTGACTTTCATTAAGTGTAATTAGATTACACAATACAACACACAACTCATCTTCTTCGCTCCCTCCTCTCACGGCCTTGGTGCCATTTTCTCTCTAAGTTCTTGGCTTGGCCGAGAACAAGAAGAAACAAAATGGGAAGATTTGTGGCAAATTTTTCCAAGATGCTAGCACATCCAAGGGGTTCTAACAAAGGTGATAGGGAAACCCATTCATGAGCATGGAATCCATTCACAAAGCTTGGAGCTTGGAGCACACAAATGGGGTTGACTGAAACACAATGAGCACATCAAGGGACCTTGGCCGATAGCTTCAAGAAAATTTTTATTGTTCTTCACATCGCAAAAGCCGATCAAAGTGAGTATTCCGCAACTTTACTTGATGTATTCGCACTTTCATAGCTTAATTGATCTTGGGATGACCTAGAAAACTCAACAATGGTATCAAGAGCCTTGATTAAGCATGAATTGATTTAGGGTAAAATTTGGGTAAAATTGATTTGAGCATGATTTGATGAAATTGATTGTTTGAATATTCTTGAATGATGATACTTAGAGTTATGCATGATCAATTTGATGAAAATTGAATTGGATTAATTTTTCCCCCAATTTTTGGCTTCGCCGAAAGTTGATGATGCCCTAAAGTCATGGTGATTTTTGTTTTTTGATCATTGGATAATTGAAAAGACTTGGGATAAATTGATTTAGGATTTAATTCGATTAAAATTGAAATCGGATTTAAAATCCCTCTTATTGCCGTGAGCTATATAGCATGGAAATGATTGATTTTTTTGATTCATAAGGTTGGACTGTAAATATATCTGAAATAACTCTTATTCCTATATTAATCAATTACCGTTATTTGATAAATAAAGCTTTGATTAATAACTTAATCATTCCTTGTTGAGTGTTTTGTTGGACAATTATGACCCATAGCATCACTATTTGTACATAACATGGTGTTGTTGTACAAATTAACTATGTGACAAAGGAAATTGCTCTTTTATCATTTGTAATTGGATTACCAAGATATATAAATGATAAAAGTCCATATGATTAGTTTCGGATTAATAAGATATGAGACAGTATTAATCCACTAAGGTTTAATCATTAAAACATCCTAGTCGTAGTATTATCGAGATTGGACATCGATAATGCAAATAGACTAGTATTGCACTTGTGCGTGTTATGGGAGCATAACGGCATAGTTCTCATATATTTGGTATTGGATACTCATGCAAGTGTAATAGGAGGTTGTGTTTACCGATGGTACGGAAACAGCTTCGCTCTGGATAGACCCCTCGGAATTCCATTGGTAGTATGACTATGTGTCTATGGAAGTCCGAATCAGGGTAGGTGTATTTGGTCTTAACCTGAGACTTGCACCGCTAATACTTGCGACAATCAATATACTTTGGTTTTGGTCGTCCAGGGCTTTAACAGGTTCTCTGTACGCCTCTTCTGGGTATATTGAGAATCGTAGTGTATTGGGTGTGATGTCAAGATGGAAGTATCACTCCAGTCATATGGAGATGATGGTCACGTAGGATACGGAACTGGTGCTCTTTATGCTGCAGCTATCGGGATAATATGACTAGGTCATGTTTATCCGATTATAGAGACTAGTTACCAGAGATCCGATATGTGCTTCGTACGGGGCAGACACAATTCCAGCCTCAGGCCTAGCATGTGACATCCGATACTGGATCGCAATACGCAATACTACGTATACTACGCCTGATATAGATTACATATTCCTTTAAGAATATTTCTGGAGAATTGGGTAGGCACGGTGCTTTGCTAGAAGCCAACCATGTCTTGTAAATCGGTAAAATGTAGTACTAGGTACGTACGTGTTCGGATAGTCCGACGACCGGATTTACTGCCAACATATCCAGGGATCTCATGGGTCGCTTCCCGAAGATTCACCGATGACGTATGACTCGCACATAATTAATCTGGGATTAATTAGTAAGAGAGAGAAAAATAATCTAGGATTAATTACGGAGAATTTTATCTGGGATAAAATTCATATTAAAGAGAGAGAACGATTAATTTGAATTAATCGATAAAATAATATATTCGATATATTAAACGAAATTAGATTTCGACGCGGAATTAAAATTGGATTTTAATTCGGGCGAACGAGTTAATTTAGAATTAATTCGCTAGCGACGTGAATAGTAATTTTGCTAGGCATAATTATTTAATTAAATTTGATTTAATTACGTCGCAACGGAAAATTCGTTAATTCGGAATTAGCGAACCCGAGCCCGGGAGTGTTTGCGGGCCCACTCGCATTTCGAATCAAGTGGGGCCCACAAGTCACATCACGTCACATCACTAGTCAACTTTATCACTTTAAGTGATGGAAGTTGGTGGTTGGTGGTTGAGTGTGAAACACACTAGTGTGATGGCTTGAAAGACATTTACCATTTTTATTATTTTTGGTATTTGACTTTCATTAAGTGTAATTAGTTACACATACAACAACCACAACTCATCTTCTTTCTTCCTCTCCCTCCCTCACGGCCTTGGTGCCATTTTCCTCTCTAAGTTCTTCTTGGCTTGCCGAGAACAAGAAGAAGCAAAAGGGGAAGATTTGTGGCAAATTTTTCCAAGTGCTAGCACATCCAAGGGGTCTAACAAAGGTGATAGGGAAACCCATTCATGAGCATGGAATCCATTCACAAAGCTTGGAGCTTGGAGCACACAATGGGGTTGACTGAAACACAATGAGCACATCAAGGGACCTGGCCGAAGCTTCAAGGAAAATTTTTGTTGTTCTTCGCATCGCAAAAGCCGATCAAAGTGAGTATTCCGCAACTTTACTTTGATGTATTCGACACTTTTCATAGCTTAATTGATCTTGGTTGACCTAGAAAACCCAACAATGGTATCAGAGCCTTGATTAAGCATGAAATTGATTTAGGGTAAAATTTGGGTAAAATTGATTTGAGCATGATTTGATGAAATTGATTGTTTGAGTATGCTTGAATGATGATAACTTAGAGTTATGCATGATCAATTTGATGAAAATTGAATTGGATTAATTTTTCCCCCAATTTTTGGCTTGGCCGAAAGTTGTGATGCCCTAAAGTCATGGTGATTTTTGTTTTTTTGATCATTGGATGAGTTGAAAGACTGGGATAAATTGATTTAGGATTTAATTGGATTAAAATCGAAATCGGATTTAATCCCTAAATTTCCGTGAGCTATATAGCATGGAAATGATATGATTTTTGATTCAATAATGTTGGACATGTGTTGATGATGATAAGCATGATTAATTATGTAAATTGGTATTTTGGAAATGTTAATTTAAGTAATTAATTATGGCTTATACACTTTAGTTAATTAATTGTGAAATTTGGAATTTTGAATTTAATTAGTTGGGCTAAATTTGGAATTGGGCTTAAAAGTTGTATTTGGGCTTAATGGGCTTGGTTGGGCCAAGTTTGGTTTAGGTTAATTGGTTGGATCCAATTGGCCCTAAAACCATTTCCATAAAGTCCAAATATGATTAAATGGCCTTTAAATTTTAATTGGGCCTAAATTGATTTTTGGCAAAGGGTGATTCCTTATTGGGCTTTGGTTGCCAAAGTCCATGCCTTATAAATTAATTGAAAGCCCATTGGACTTTAATTAAATTGACATTGGATGTTAATTGGGCTTTGAGACCCGTTAAGATTAGATTTAGAATCTAAGTCGCAAAGCTCATTAATAAAGTGTAATTATTTAATTTGGAATTAAATAAAGAATTAGTATTGAATATGAATTAAATTGGATTTAATATTGTAGTTTGATATAATTCAAGAATTCGTACTTTGAGTACTTATTCTTAAAACGAGTTGGACTCGCGCAAATCAAATCGTTGTTTGAACATTGGATGGTCATTAATTTCAGATTAATTAATTGGATTAGATTGATTGATAACATGCTTTGTGTGAATACATGGATGTGATGTATGAATAATGTATATCGGATGGATATTAGATGGGTGAGGGCAATTTTGGAAATTGTTGTAATAAATTTAGAATTTATTAATTGGACCTGCGTGTCCAGCCTATTACCTCTTGACTCTTTGTATTTCTCTTCTCACCTATTCCCCTCAATGTAAATGAGGTTTCTTTAGAAGTGTTATGTAATTGGGTAGAAGTAAGATTTGTGCTAGCAGGAGAGAGGAAATGGAGAGATTTGTTCTAGGAACAAGTTGTTTTAAATATCCATCCGCATATCATTATTAATTTATTTATCGCGCCTTATTATGCTTTTAGAATGCATGCTTAAGGGTGTATGATGAGACCTAATCAAAGATAATTAATTGGTTGCCAATTACGCGAAAAACCCTCAACAAATATTAAGCGTTTTTCCTTCCATTGAATGATTCATTCTCAAGATCCAAGATTGGCACTGGTTTGTTGGCCAAAGTCAAGACCTTTGTCCATCGCGGATGTGTTTGAATCATGAAGGCTTTGTTCCATATCGCATGTCTTGTCCAAGTTGTGATTTGTTGGCCAAAGTCAAGATCACTTTTGTCCATCGACATCGATTACGAAGCTTTCCAAGTCAATGGGTCCCGCTTAACTGGAATCATTAAGTTTGTTGTGCCAAAGCCAAGGCTTAGTTGATTCAGAGGAAAAAGGTTAGGGAATATATTGGATATATTGGCATATATTAGATATATGTTTCGGACTTGGATGTCCACCTACTGGATCTAGGAATTGGATGAGATCCAATTGATCTTAGAGATCTACCTAGTTAAATATCATACAGCTTGTTGGCCAAAGTCAAGGTTGTGAGTTATTTAACGGGATCCTAGCCCACTAGGAAACAAGGTTTCCCGAGTACTCAACAGAGGGTTAGAGGCTCGCCGAAAAAATGGGAGGCAAGTATTAAATTTGCAATTTCGTTTAGATACTTGCCAATACGCGCTCATTTCATTTTTCGTCATTACTGAATTATTTATTAGTTAGATTAATATTTAATTGTTGTTTTAATTAAACAGTTAGACTATATTCAAACTACTTCAATTTATAGTTGATTATATAATTGGATTATAATAATCAATATATTTGAATTTAACCAATCGAATTATAGTTGATTATATAGTTAGCCTATAGTAATCATTATATTTAATAGTACCTGAAATCGTTGATTGGATAGTTGGACTATAGCAATCAAGATAACTGAAAGATTAGTGTTTAAAACATAACCTGGGTAAAAATGTCATTAAACGGCTTTAATTTTCAAATTGGGAATAAAACCTCAGGATAGTCCTGGGAACTGAGAAGTTATTCTATTTGATAGAACAACCTCTTGGCCTAAGCCCGGAGTTGAGCAAATAGTAGAACACATCTTTGGAAGATTCATGTGATGATAACTTTAGTGCTCAATCCTTATGCTAATGCAATGACACTTTAATTCGTCGTCAAAATTAAGGATTAGATCCTTGTACCATGATGATGAAATTAAAGATCTTCATAGATTTATTCTTAATTCTTAGAAGTACAAATTGCATAAGAAGCTCTTTCGATCGTGTATGTCATAGGGTACATCTGTCGAGCACTCGGTGTCGCAGATGATTGCTGACATCGATCTGCTAGGTTAGCTGGGCATTACCTACGTGGCCGAGACTACCAAAGATTTGATCTTATAGTCTCTACCCGAAAGCTGGGACAGGTTCATTAAGAACCGAGATTAAACTCTTGGAGAGTTGATGGGTATGCTCAAGGAGGTAGAGCCAGAGCTTCTAAAAGGGGCAAAGGCAAAATCATCACAGTCTTCTTGGAAGACAAAGGACATATCCCAAGATGTCTGCCTAAACTGTGGCAAACGGGGTCACTGAAGCGTGACTGCCGTATGGACAAGGGCAGACAGGAGGAAAGTGAAGAGGGGCTAGGCTCCGGCTTCAAGTATGTTTGTCATAAACATGTTCACTATTAGTTTCAAAATTGGATTTTGATACTAGATGTGGTACATAGATATGTACTGATGTGCGGAATCTGCTGATTAGCAGGATACTGACTTCAGTTGAGATTGACCTCTACGAGTCGGAAACGGGACGAGAGTCGCTGTTTTAACCGTAGAAACCTAAGTTTAGGAACTACCCTTCGGGTGTACTTAAATTAGGAAACTGTTATAATGTACCTAGTTTGACTAGAAACATTATCTCTATATCAGAGTATAACTCGTTGCGGGTATACCTTTATATTCTAGAACACTAAAGTGTTTTATTTTATAAAGATGATATTGAGATAAACACATTAGATGTGAATAACAGTATTTATATTTTGAATATAAATGAATCTCAAACGTATAACATGACAAACAAATAGCTCAAACTGATTAATCAGATGAGACTTATTTGTGGCATTGTTGTCTGGGACACATTAACAAGACTCGTATATCCACACTTTTGAAGAGTGGATACTAGGACGATTTGATTCTATTCAAATGATGTCTACGAATCTAGTTTATTAGGCAAAGTGCCTAAAACACCTTTTACTTGGTAAAAGTGCAAGTGCCATCGATCTGTTAGCCCTCGTTCATAGTGACGTAAGTGGGCCCATATCTAGCTAGGCTAGAGGTGGATATGAACACTTCGTAACCTTTACGGATGTGGCATCGCGTTATGGTTATGTGTTTTCTTTGAAACAAATCGGAAACTTTTGATAAATTCAAAGAGTTTCGACACGAAGTAGACAGACAGATCGGCTAAAGTATTAAACCGTCACGGTTAGACCATGGTGGAAATACTTAAGCAATAAGTTTCTCAATTACTTGAAAGAGTATAGTATTCTTTCAATGTGGACTCCTCACGGAACACCTCAATTTGACGGTGTGTCCGAACGGAGAAACCGAATTTTGTTGGACATGTAAGGTTAATCATGAGTCGCTCTGAGCTACCATTTTCCTTCTAGGGATACGCATTAAACAGTGCAATACTTATTTTGAATAAGGTTCCATAAAAATCTGTTAGACAGACTTCATATTAGATATGAACAGGAAAGAACCGGGTTTTCTCATTCCTGAAGATTTGGGAATGCTAGGCATATGTTTGGATGATACCAAACTAGAACCCAAATCGGATAAGTGCCTAATTGTAGGTTATCCTAGGGAAACCAAAGTATAGTACTTATACAACTCACAAGAGAACAATGTAATTGTTGCTCTCCATGCGGTTTTCCTAAGAGGAATACCTATATGCAGTGGTAAGTGGGAGGAAAGTAAAACTCGATGAAAATCGGAGTAATACTGTTCCAGGCACCGATTCCTTAATGGAACACAAACAGTTCATCAGGGATGAAACTGTACCACAATCTTCGAATACACAAGAACCGCGTAAGTCGGAGAGAGTCAGAAAACAACCTGGGAGGTATGGGTTTCTGATCTCACCTCGTAAAGATGTCAATCTTATTGAGGAAAACAAACCGACTACGTATGAGGAAGTGATACAAGGTATCGACTCCCTATTATGGCAAAGTGCCATGATGTCCGAAATGGATTCCATGTATACCAACCAAGTTTGGACACTGGTTGATGTACCGAAGGCATTGTGCCTATTGGTACTATATAGTCTTCAAGGAAGACATACATGGATGGCAACATACCAACGTACAAAGCTAGGCTTGTAGCGAAAAGGTATCGTTATCAACATTGTGTCGATTACGACGAAACCTTTTACTCGTTGCCATGGTTAAATCCATTTGGATAATGCTTGCTAATGCTGCATGTTTCATTTATGAAATATGGCAGCTGAACGTCAAAATCGCTTTCCTTAAACGGAAACCTTTTGGAGGATGTTTACAACATCCTGACGGTTTTGTCGTACCAAAACAAGCAAACAAGGTTTGCAAGTTAATTCGATCCATTTATGGATTGAAGCAAGCATTGCGTTCTTGGAACTATAGTTTTGATGTAATCATAATGGTATATGATTTAATTCAAAACGAAAATGATTCTTGTGTATATAAGGAGGTTAGTGGGAGCGCACTGACAGTGATTGTCCTATATAATGATGATATATCATTTCTTGGAAATGACATTCCCATAATACAATCGGTGAAAGCTTGGCTTTCATGAAATATTCTCCGTAGAATACTTGGGAGAGACAACCTTTATTCTAGGAATAAGGATCTACTGGGATAGATCTAAAAGTTGTTGGCACTCTCCGAGAACTCGTACATTGAAATAAATGTACGCGACCTGGTGTCTCATATGCTTTGAGCATATGGAGTCACAATCAGGCCAATCCAAGTGATAGTCACTGGATTGATGTTAAGAACATCCTTAAGTATCTTAGATGAACTAAGGATGCTTTCTTATACTATGGAGAAGAGAACTTGAAGTGACTGGGTTCACTGCTGCAAGTTTCCTAACCGATAAAAACGACTATAAGTCGTAATAAGGGTACTATATAGTTTGAATAACGGAACAGTGAGCTGGAAATCTTCCAAGCAAGATACTGTTGCCGAATAAACAACAAAAGCGAATATTGCTGCAGCTGAGGCAGCAATAGAAGCATTTGGATCTATAATAATCCTAATTAGATTAGGAGTAGTTCTGTTAGCAGCTGAGCTAGGCTACAGCACAGGCTAAAGAATTAATGGTCTCATCAACGATCCAGTATATATATACTTCAACTATTCATCTGATTCGTTCGGATCATACATCGTGGCGATGTGATGATCGAATAAATCGCATCAGATGATAACTTTGCAAATCCGCTGACGAAAGCAGTTTCTCAGCAGCAGAAGTTGAGCGAACCGTACATAGTTCAAGTGTAGGACACTTGAGTGATTGGCTATAGGCCAAGTGGGAGATTGTTGGACAATTATGACCCATAGCATCACTATTTGTACAGAACATGGTGTTGTTGTACAAATTAACTATGTGACAAAGGAAATTGCTCTTTTATCATTTGTAATTGGATTACCGGATATATAAATGATAAAAGTCCATATGATTAGTTCCGGATTATAAGATATGAGACAGTATTAATCCACTAAGGTTTAATCATTAAAACATCCCTAGTCGTAGTATTATCGAGATTGGACATCGATAATGCGGAATAGACTAGTATTGCACTTGTGCGTGTTATGGGAGCATAACGGCATAGTTCTCATATATTTGGGTATTGGATACTCATGCAAGTGTAATAGGAGGTTGTGTTTACCGATGGTACGGAAACAGCTTCGCTCTGGATAGACCCCTCGAATTCCATTGGTAGTATGACTATGTGTCTATGGAAGTCCGAATCAGGGTAGGTGTATTTGGTCTTAACCTGAGACTTGCACCGCTAATACTTGCGACAATCAATATACTTTGGTTTTGGTCGTCCAGGGCTTTAACAGGTTCTGTGTACGCCTCTTCTGGGTATATTGAGAATCGTAGTGTATTGGGTGTGATGTCAAGATGGAAGTATCACTCCAGTCATATGGAGATGATGGTCACGTAGGATACGAAACTGGTGCTCTTATATGCTGCAGCTATCGGGATAATATGACTAGGTCATGTTTATCCGATTATAGAGACTAGTTACCAGAGATCTGATATGTGCTTCGTACGGGGCAGACACAATTCCAGCCCCAGGCCTAGCATGTGACATCCGATACTGGATCGCAATACGCAATACTACGTATACTACGCCTGATATAGATTACATATTCCTTTAAGAATATTTCTGGAGAATGGGTAGGCACGTGCTTTGCTAGAAGCCAACCATGTCTTGTAAATCGGTAAAAACGTAGTACTAGGTACGTACGTGTTCGGATAGTCCGACGACCGGATTTACTGCCAACATATCCGGGGATCTCATGGGTCGCTTCCCGAAGATTCACCGATGACGTATGACTCGCACATAATTAATCTGGATTAATTAGTAGAGAGAGAAAAATAATCTAGGATTAATTACGGAGAATTTTATCTGGGATAAAATTTATTTAAGAGAGAGAACGATTAATTTGGAATTAATCGATAAAATAATATATTCGATATATTAAACGAAATTAGATTTCGACGCGGAATTAAAATTGGATTTTAATTCGGGCGAACGAGTTAATTTAGAATTAATTCGCTAGCGACGTGAATAGTAATTTTGCTAGGCATAATTATTTAATTAAATTTGATTTAATTACGTCGCAACGGAAAATTCAATTAATTCGGATTAATGTTGCCCCCACTCGCATTTCGAATCAAGTGGGGCCCACAAGTCACATCATGTGTCACATCACTAGTAACTTTATCACTTTAATGTGATGGAAGTTGGTGGTTGGTGGTTGAGTGTGAAACACACTAGTGTGATGGCTTGAAAGACATTTACCATTTTTAATTATTTTTGGTATTTGACTTTCAATAAGTGTAATTAGATACACAATACAACACACAACTCATCTTCTTCTCTCCTCCTCTCACGGCCTTGGTGCCATTTTCTCTCTAATTTCTTGGCTTGGCCGAGAACAAGAGAAGCAAAAGGGAAGATTTGTGGCAAATTTTTCCAAGATGCTAGCACATCTAAGGGGTCTAACAAAGGTGATAGGGAAACCCATTCATGAGCATGGAATCATTCACAAAGCTTGGAGCTTGGAGCACACAAATGGGGTTGACCGAAACACAAGGAGCACATCAAGGGACCTTGACGAGAGCTTCAAGGAAAATTTTTGTTGTTCTTCGCATCGCAAAACCGATCAAAGTGAGTATTCCGCAACTTTACTTTGATGTATTCGCACTTTTTATAGCTTAATTGATCTTGGGATGACCTAGAAAAAAAACTAGAAAACTCAACAAGTGTGGACCCATCATTTCGAAACCCTTGGACTAACTAGTGAAATGCCACTGTAGGGTAGGTCAAATCACCAGATACATCTAGTGTCTCTATCCTTTCGGGATCCAAACCCGATATTGGACCCAAAAAGACACCATCCGTGGGGGACGAAATCAAAGCCATCTCGAGGCGCCTATTGAATCTCGCGTTTTTGGATAATTATGGAGATCGCGGGATATATTGTGGTATAACCCTCTCTCACTCACTATTTTAAAGTGTAAGGTTTCTATCTCACTAGTATCTTATGAATCTTAGATGATGCTCGGCTAAAAGTCATAATCTTATTAATAATATTTTTGATAATTTAGTGATCTAACCATTTTAACTCTTAAAATTTTATTCACTAATCCCGATTAGTCTCCACTAACCAATTAACTTAATTAAACTAATTTAATCAAGTCGTTATAGTGATCTAATCAATTTAACTCTTAAATATTAGTTCATTTATATTTTAAAATTTAGAATTCAGAACAGACCAAATGTCATTAAACTATTTATTAATCGATAAAAGCACATATTTATTCCAAAGCTACATGGTATTATATCTCGAGTGCAGACCATAATACCGTCCATTCGGAACCGGCTATGGAATTTACGTCCGGGTTTCCATCCGATATAGCAAGTAAGATAATATACTCATAAGGTCCATTTGTTTCTAAAACTTGAATTCGCAATTTTAAACCCTTAAACCAATTAATCTTATTAATGTGTTTGCATGCATCACATATTCTTATTTAACTATTAAAATTACATAAAATCATATTTTATGACTAGAATATCATGCATATCTACATGTTATGGCATGTGAAAATACAAGAGTAGGCACCCTAGGCTATATGACATGTTAATAAATAATTTAAAACATACATATATTCCCAGGTCTTGGGCGTCTCGAAGCGAACTGATGGACGTCACGACACCCATAATTTCAGAAACTGGAATTGTGTTACAGCTCTGCGTCGCGTCACGACGCGAGGCAGAAGCAAACCAGTAGCTACTGGAATGCTTGTGTCGCGACGCATGAAGGTGCGCGCCGCGACGTGCCTCTTTTTTCCAGGGGCTGAATTTCATAAATCCATCACATTATATATTGCGTTGACTGAGCTCTTATTTTTTATATACTAATCTAATTAGTACAATAAATCCAAGGCATCCATGGTCTTCAAATCTTGTTCCATGGAGTGTTGTTGAGTTCTTCGCGGAATTCTTCTCCGTCAAAAGTCCTTCGCGGCATCGGTTCCTCCAAGTTACAAATAGGGTTACATAAAGGACTTATTACAAAAGAAATGAAATTACAACACTTGAAAAATATATAATCTTATGGTCTTACATTTCCAATGCTAAAAATAAGAGCCGGAAAAAATAACGATCAACGCAATACATTCATCACATGAATCAAAAGTAAACATTCATAACATGAACATTAAAACCATTCATCTCATGAATATAATTGTGCCTACTCATCACATGCATTTAATAATCTTTATCTCATATAAATTATTAAAACTAAAATGAGAAGGGTTAAGAAAACTTTTCAACCTTAAGCTCTCGATACCAATTGTAGGAAACGACTTTCCATAACACGGCGGAAGTTACTTATGGTGGCATCGGGTCTGATTTGGATCTTTAAATTTTTCTATGCCTTCTCTCATTGTTGTAGTAGCTGAAATCAATCATTCGATGCCCAATGCTTGGAGCAACCACTCGATCTTCCGAACTATGACTCGAAACCAAAATTGAAGTGTGGGCTTCACTCAAAAGATCAAACCTTTAAACAATTTAGAGAATTAACATGTCACATTAGTGTTTGGCTTTTTAGAATTTCAAACACTCTCACAACACTTTTGAATGTTTGAACCCTCTCTATTTTCTCTTTATTGCACTTGTGTGAATGAATGCAAAATGTTAACCTTAAGAAGTGAGAGAAATGGTAGAGATTAATTCTCTTACACAAGCCAACTAACCTTGTCATTAAGCATCTAATGGTTTATTGCAATGGCCAACACAAAAATATGAATGTCATACCAAAGCATAAGAAATGATAAGCTAAAGACAAGGACTTTGTCATTAGCATCTAATACTTTTTTTCAATGGCAACACATAAATGTGGAGGCCATACCAAGCATAAGAATGGGGTTAGCTAATGACAAAACTATTAGGTGTATACAGCCACCCAATAGACATAATAAATTGGAGAGCATGGCAAGCCATATGGCTTTGTCTCCTAAGGTAAATAAAAATCATTATCTCAATAATGATTAAATTACCTTCAATTATGTTGTAGTAATTATCTCATAATTATTACTAACTTGATTATCTCATAATCAAGACTTGATTATCTCATAATCAAATAATTCTAGAAAACTTTAAGTTAAACTAATTTCACATAGTTTTCATTTGTGACAATAAATATTATAATCTCGTTAATAATATATAAATATAATGTGAGCATATTATTAGATAATCTAATTATATTAGGTTTGCTTTAGTTAGTCGAGCTAGCACGGGGACCAAATGGACCTACGGTTCCGAGCTACAATAATTCTGAAATATTAATGTAGGCATTGCATTTTTGCATTTTTGCATAGCACGGGGACCAAATGACCTACGGTTCCGAGTTTTGGAATGAATCCCAAGGTCGAGGCCCACATCAGCAGAGTTTTGGAATGAATCCGGGAATGATCCCAGGGTCGAGCCCACATCAGTAGAATCCGGGAATGAATCCCAGGGTCGAGGCCCACATTGTCAGCAGCATCGGGAATGAATCTTAGGGCCAAGGCCCACGTTGTCAGAATTTGAATAAACCTAGGGAATGAATCTGAGGGCCGAGGCCCACGTCGTCAAAATTTGGTAAGAATCTGAGAATGAATCATAGGGCCGAGGCCCACGCTGTTGGAGTTTTGGAATGAATCCATAATAAATCATAAGGCAAGGCCCAAATTATTATCAGCATCAATTTTGCCGGGTATGGCACTCTGGGGGCGAGGCCCACATTATTATCAGCATCAGTTTAGACGGATATGGCACTCTGGGGGCGAGGCCCACATTATCATCAGCATCAATAGCAGGCTTGCCGGGTATGGCATTCTGGGGGCGAGGCCTACATTGGTTCGGTATCAATTCTGCCAGGTAATGGCATTCTAGGGGCGAGGCCCCATTAGTTCAGATCATTTTTCCAGGTACGGCACTCCGAGAATGGAGATATCAGATCAGCCAGGTACGACACTCTGGGTATGGAGAACGTCAGATCAGTTTTGCCAGTACGGCACTCAGGGTATGGAGATATCACAGCCTGCGACCCCTAGGTACGGGGTTAGCACTCAGACATTTGTGGCTCTCTAGATACAGAGACGTCACTGCGACACCCTAGGTACAGGGTTAGCACTCAGACATTTGTGGCTCTCTAGGTACGGAGACGTCACCGCGCACCGCGACCCTAGGTACGGGGTTAGCACTTAGACATTTGTGGCACTCTAGGTACGGAGACTTCACCGTGACACCCTAAGTACGGGGTTAGCACTCAGACATTTGTGGCTCTCTAGGTATGGAGACGTCACCACCGCGACACCTAGGTACGGGTTTAACATTCAGACATTTGTGGCACTCTAGGTACGGAGGCGTCACTGTGACACCCTAGGTACGGGGTTAGCACTAAGACATTTGTGGCTCTCTAGGTATGGAGACGTCACCCCCGCACACCCCTAGGTACGGGGTTAGCATTCAGATATTTATGGCACTCTAGGTACGGAGGCGTCACCACCCGCCCCACACCTAGGTCGGGTTAGCACCCAGACATTTTGTGGCTCTCTAGGTACGGAGACGTCACTGCGCACCCTAGGTATGGGGTTAGCATTCAGACCACAGCAACGCCCTAGGTACGGGGTTAGCACGCCAGGTACGACATGTGGACTATTCTGACATTTATGGCTCTCTAGGTACGGAGACGTCACTGCGACACCCTAGGTACGGGGTTAGCATTCAGACCACAGCGACGCCCTAGGTACGGGGTTAGCACGCCAGGTACGGCATGTGGACTATTCAGACATTTTGTGGCTCTCTAGGTACGGAGACGTCACTGCGACACCCTAGGTACGGGGTTAGCATTCAGACCACAGCGACGCCCTAGATACGGGGTTAGCACGCCAGGTACGGCATGTGGACTATGTGGACTACCGAGGAGTATGTGGACTAACGTGGAGTATGTGGACTATGTGGACTACCGTGGAGTATGTGGACTATCGTGGACTACCGAGGAGTATGTGGACTATGTGGACTACCGAGGAGTATGTGGACTATGTGGACTACCGTGGACTACCGAGGAGTATGTGGACTACCGTGGAGTATGTGGACTACCGTGGACTACCATCGAGTATGTGGACTACCGCGACACCCTAGGTACGGGGTTTAGCACGCCAAGTTTGGGCATTGTGGACTACCGCGACACCCTAGGTACGGGGTTAGCACTATCAACTCAGCACAGCAAGCAGACCAGGTGACAGCTGGTGAGCCAGGTAAGTAAAATGCATTGCACGTACTTTGATAGGATTGTCATTGTCACACACTGCCAAGTCCCATCAATGTGGGGGCGACTGTAGGCATTGCATTTTTACATATCAGCCCGATGATGAGTCTCGTATGGAGACACTACCTCTTTAGTTTTGAAAGCTGCGGGAAACGAACGTTGGAAGGGTAAAGTTGGAAATTAACATTTTGTCAGATTTAACTCGCTTGTTTCGCTTCGGGTTCGCTTGTTGGACCTCTGTTTTAAAACACACCAAACCCATTAAATTCATATCTCACAAATTAAATAATTAAAACCAATTAAAATTAAACTGAAATTAAATGAAATCACATTCACCAATTAAATTGAACTTCAAATTAAATTCCTAATTTAAATAAAACACATTCCTAAATTAAATTAAATCACCTTCCTAAATTAAATAAATCATATCATTAACTAAAAAGAACAAATCAAATCAATTCCCCTAATTAAAAGATTTCCTTATCATATACTAAATTAAAAGATATCCCCAATTAATAAACAAATCCTATTCCTTCCCCAACAAGGTAAATCCCCGCCCTTAGCCTATAAAAAGAACCCTTAACCCACACATCCAAACCCGGGGGGGCTGGCTGGCTGGCAGATTCACACATAAAAGACACACGAAATAATAACCCTAAAACTTGTTTTTGCTCTCGCCCCCACTAACCTTCACAGCCTCTACCTGCCTTCTCTCCACTTGCCCCATTCAACAACAAATCATGCACGCCACCTAGCGCCCTTCATCCACACAAAATTAAACTCACTCAGCCAATAACCTGCTCACGCCATCAGCCTTCAACTGCCATACCCCACGCTCACGTTGAATTCCACTCAGCGCACACCTGCCTACAAATTTCCCTCACAGCAGCCAACCCCCTTTACGATACAAACTTCCCTCCGCAGCCAGCCTCCATTCACGCAAGCAAATTACCCTCATCTAATGCCCCCCTGACCTCACGTTACCACCCATAAACTAGCGCCACCTATCCAACTATCTCTCCACTCACGTGAAATCCCATTGCCCTTCATCCTTCACGCTAATCCCCAACTGCCTCAACCTTCAACAGCCCCTCCAACTCACTCCATAAATAAGTCCTTCACTGCCTCACGCCAAGTCCCCTCACTGCAAGCAGAAAAGCCCCCAAAATAGTCCCCAAATTAACCCAAAACTTCCCCTAAAAAACCGCCAAAACAGTCCCCTAATTACCAAAAATAGTGACCAGAAAAATACAACAAAAACAGCAGCGAAACGGAGTGAAAATAGCAGCCCAAACAGTGAAACAGCGAGGAGAAAAGTTGGATTAGTGAACCAAAAGAGTTGCGGATCATTCACCATTCCAACGGACGTGTAACGCCCTTTGTGAGACAACAAAAGAGGTTAGACCTGAGGGCACCTTCTTACTTATCTTCTTTCGTTTTATTTTATTTATTTTAAAATATTATTGCATGAGAGTCATTTGAGGCATGATGTGCTTGTTGGATGAGCGGGATGTGTGTTTCCTTTTGTGGTATATCGGATGGAAACCCGGACGTAAATTCCGTAGCCGATTCCGAATGGACGGTATTGCGGTCTGCACTCGGGTTACAACGCCACGTACCACTTAAGATACACGTATCTCGTCTCATCCAAAATTGTATTTGAGCATGTCATAGTTCTAGGCCGTTTATTTATTATTTTAAGCATGAGTTAATTAGTCTTGTTATTTAATTTTCAAAGCATGATTGTGTTATTTAGGTATGTTGTTTCTTCATTCTTTATGCATGATGTTTCGTTTAGTTTATGTTTATGTTTAATTAATTATTTGTTTACGTTGATTTAATGGTTCAATATGCTCGTTGTGTTACATTGCGTGGAATTATTTGGATGAAAGCATGTTAGATCTAAGTACCCTTGAGCATGATTATTGAGTAGACTTGGTTGATTCATTGCACAAATTATATCATCACAAGTGACATAAGTAAGGGACCATTCCGAACCCAACGGTTTGAGGTCTTCCCTTTCGAGGGGTGAGTGCGGCCTTAAATCTTTGTCCCGGTTCACACCGGGTGGCGACTCCATGTTATTTCGTACTCCCAACTAGGCCGCGAGCCTAGAACAGCGTCGTCAGTTTCTGTGTCCTACAGTTTGGCGACTCCACTGGGGATTAGAGAATCGGCCTCGAAATCATGTCTTGTGATGTGTATAATTTGTGCATTAGTTGACTATTTCTATAGTGGGTTGAGGGGGTTAATCAAAGGCTTTGTTGAAGCTAGGTGATGGTTGGGTGTCTTCCTTCACTCACTACCCTTCGGGGAAAAGCTGTGAAGGCTCCTAGATAAATCATCACTTGTAGCTCGTTGTGACAGACTAGTTTGGAGGACTCATTGTTTATTCCTGACACCAAGCGATAAGAGCCTAAGGGGCTTGGGTACTTAAGAGAGCCTCGCTCCACCCTCCCTCTGGGGAATCTACAACGGGAAATCCATTCGACAGTTAGTCACACGCCGTAACTTGTTGGCACGTACCGTAAGGTATAAAAAAGGTGCACTCACTTGGTCGCTTGAACCCTTGAGTGAGGAGTCCTAGTTGTGGGCAAACCTTCGTCAGCGAGAGCCTTTGTCCGCGCCCCGTGAACCCACTTGCGGGATTTAGCCATGAAGAACCGGTAGTTGTTTATTTTATGTTTGTGTGTCGGACCGCCGCCATTTGGATCCAGTTGGGCCTTTTGTCAAAAGATGTGAACTTGTTGGGCCATTTAAACTGGGACAAGTTCGTGCCCTTTGACAGATGGACCAAAATCTTCTAAAATACCGGTGGGCCACTTTGTGAATGGGCCTTTTATCATTTGAAGTCATTTAGCCATATCATTGTAAAGTGTAAACCTGTTGGGCCTTTTCAACTGGGACAAGTTTGCACCGCGCGATGGTGTGATTAAATACTTTAAAATGATAATGGGCCAAGTAGTTTAAAGTTTCTTTTCATAATTATATATATTACATGCATTGCACGCATCTCATGCATCTCATGCATACATGCATCATGTTAACCCCCGTGTCTTAAAAGCCATCATAGATATCTGTTGGGTTAGGAAAAAGAAGACTTGTCAAAGAAGAGTTTAGCAAACATGGATATCGGGGAAAAGGAAATCGAGAAACAGAAAACTTTACGGCAAGAATAGAAAGACCATTGGGGGGCCTTCAAAAAAAAAGAAAAAAATTGAAAAAAAAAAAAAAAAAAAAGAAAAGAAAAAAAAAAATTGTTGTTTGTTTTAGTCTTTGATATTTAGACATAAGTCCGATGATGAAATTGATTGCTTTAAGGTGAAACCTTAGAAACGATAAACTCTTGATATTGCTTTATCTGATACTTTGAATGATTAATCTCTGTTAGACTCATAAGCACTTCACTATAGGTTCTTAGCAGTGAAAACCTGTGTAGTTGGCAAGGTGACTAGTTGAAGAAATTGTAGGTCGGTGAATGACCGTTTGCTTAGATTTCTATTTTGATTTGCTTATGTCATGATGTGTGGTACGGTTGAAAATGAAAGAAAAGTCTCTAAAGAAAATAATTGAACCACCTATAACCGATAAGCGTGAAGCTACCCATGGGCGAGTATTAGGACCACCATGAGGAGAAATGCTACCTTAAAGGGTAGGTGTGTTGAAAAAAAAAAGAGAAAGAAAAAAAGAGAAAAAGAAAAGAAAAGAAAAAAAGAAGTTCAAAATGAAAAGAAAAAAAAAGACAAAAGAGAAATAAAACCTACCTCATGGAGCACAGAAAAGAAACTGCAGGCAATAATTGAGACATCTAGGTTGGTTTGACCTATCGACCACAATTTTTGAAACAAAATCATTGAGTTAGTTTACCTGGGGATGAATCTGCAAAGGAACATTTGTACACACACACTTTGAGTCTGGTTTAGATCATTTATTCAAAGATTTAGATTTGAGTTGCGTTGAAAGTTTTGAAGGTTCTCTGGTTTCATTACTGAGCATTCTTTGAGGACAATGATATGTATTGGGACTATTTCATAGCATGTGACATAGCATGATGATATGGAAGGCCCCACCATGTGGTTCATCTTGACCAAGTGTAACAGCAGAGAAAAAAGGTAAAACAAGACTAGGGGCGACCAGTCTCCCATATCGCGAATCAGGGACTGAGCAATCACCTGGAGAACTGGTGGAAGACCTAACCCAACGGAATAGGAGATTCATTCATGCATGCATGCATACACGTAACATATTTTGCATTCTTTTTGTGTTTGTTTTGTTTTGTATTCACAGGTTTCAAAGAAAAAAAAAAAGAAAGCGGCAAAGACAAGCCAACCAGAATCAGCAACACATCAGTATCAATTTTGGGGATGAGTCCCAAGGTCGAAGCCCATATCAGTTTCGGTTTTGGGGATGAGTCCCAGGGTTGAAGCCCATATCAGTTTCGGTTTTAGGGATGAATCCCAGGGTTGAGGCCCATATCAGTTTCAGTTTGGAGATGAGTCTCGGGGTCGAGGCCCACATCAGCAGAGTTTTGGAATGAATCCCAAGGTCGAGGCCCACATCAGCAGAGTTTTGGAATGAATCTGGGAATAAATCCCAGGGTCGAGGCCCACATCAGTAGAATCCGGGAATGAATCCCAGGGTCGAGGCCCACATTGTCAGCAGCATCGGGAATGAATCTTAGGGCCAAGGCCCACGTTGTCAGAATTTGGAATAAACCTAGGGAATGAATCCGAGGGCCGAGGCCCACATCGTCAAAATTTGGTAAGAATCCGAGAATGAATCCTAGGGCCGAGGCCCACGCTGTTGGAGTTTTGGAATGAATCCATAAATAAATCATAAGGCAAGGCCCAAATTATTATCAGCATCAGTTTTGCCGGATATGGCACTCTGAGGGCGAGGCCCACATTATTATCAGCATCAGTTTAGCCGGATATGGCACTTTGGGGGCGAGGCGCACATTGGTTCGGTATCAGTTCTGCCGGGTATGGCATTCTAGGGGCGAGGCCCACATTAGTTCAGATCAGTTTGCCAGGTACGGCACTCCGAGAATGAAGATATCAGATCAGCCAGGTACGACACTCCGGGTATGGAGACGTCAGATCAGTTTTGCCAGGTACGGCACTCCGGGTATGGAGATATCACAGCTGCGACACCCTAGGTACGGGGTTAGCACTCAGACATTTGTGGCTCTCTAGATACAGAGACGTCACTGCGACACCCTAGGTACGGGGTTAGCAATCAGACATTTGTGGCTCTCTAGGTACGGAGACGTCACCGCGACACCCTAGGTACGGGGTTAGCACTTAGACATTTGTGGCACTCTACGTACAGAGCTTCACCGCGACACCCTAAGTACGGGGTTAGCACTCAGACATTTGTGGTTCTCTAGGTACGGAGACGTCATCGCGACACCCTAGGTACGGGGTTAGCATTCAGACATTTATGGCACTCTAGTACGGAGGCGTCACTGCGACACCCTAGGTACGGGGTTAGCATTCAGACATTTGTGGCTCTCTAGGTATGGAGACGTCACCGCAACACCCTAGGTACGGGGTTAGCATTCAGATATTTGTGGCACTCTAGGTACGGAGGCGTCACCGCGACACCCTAGGTACGGGGTTAGCACCCAGACATTTTGTGGCTCTCTAGGTACGGAGACGTCACTGCGACACCCTAGGTATGGGGTTAGCATTCAGACCACAGCAATGACCTAGGTACGGGGTTAGCATACCAGGTACGGCATGTGCACTATTCTGACATTTATGGCTCTCTAGGTACGGAGACATCACTGCGACACCCTAGGTACGGGGTTAGCATTCAGACCACAGCGACGCCCTAGGTACGGGGTTAGCACGCCAGGTACGGCATGTGGACTATTCAGACATTTTGTGGCTCTCTAGGTATGGAGACGTCACTGCGACACCCTAGGTACGAGGTTAGCATTCAGACCACAGCGACACCCTAGATACGGGGTTAGCACGCCAGGTACGGCATGTGGACTATGTGGACTACTGAGGAGTATGTGGACTAACGTGGAGTATGTGGACTATGTGGACTACCGTGGAGTATGTGGACTATGTGGACTACCGTGGACTACCGATGAGTATGTGGACTATGTGGACTACCGAGGAGTATGTGGACTATGTGGACTACCGTGGACTACCGAGGAGTATGTGGACTATGTGGACTACCGTGGACTACCGTGGAGTATGTGGACTACCGTGGACTACCATCGAGTATGTGGACAACCGCGACACCCTAGGTACGGGGTTTAGCATGCCAAGTTTGACATTGTGGACTACCGCGACACCCTAGGTACGGGGTTTAGCACTATCAACTCAGCACAGCAGGCAGACCAGGTGACAGCTGGTGAGCCAGGTAAGTAAAAATGCATTGCACGTACTTTGATAGGATTGTCATTGTCACACACTGCACAAGTCCCATCAAAGTGGGGGCGACTGTAGGCATTGCATTTTTGCATATCAGCCCGATGATGAGTCTCGTATGGAGAACTACCTCTTTGGTTGTGAAAGCTGCGGGAAACGAACGTTGGAAGGGTAAAGTTGGAAATTAGCATTTTGTCAGATTTAACTCGCTTGTTTCGCTTCGGGTTCGCTTGTTGGACCTCTGTTTTAAGACACACCAAACCCATTAATACATATCTCACAAATTAAATAATAAAACCAATTAAAATTAAACTTAAATTAAATTAAATCATATTCACCAATTAAATTGAACTTTAAATTAAATTCCTAATTTAAATAAAACACATTCCTAAATAAATTAAATCACCTTCCTAAATTAAATAAATCATATCATTAACTAAAAAGAACAAATCAAATCAATTCCCCTAATTAAAAGATTTCCTTATCATATACTAAATTAAAAGATATCCCCAATTAATACACAAATCCTATTCCTTCCCCAACAAGGTAATCCCCTCCCTTAGCCTATAAAAAGAACCCTTAACCCACACATCCAAACCCTGGGGGGCTGGCTGGCAGATTCACACACGAAATAATAACCCTAAAACCTGTTTTTGCTCTCGCCCCCACTAACCTTCACAGCCTCTACCTGCCTTCTCTCCACTTGCCTCATTCAACAACAAATCACGCACGCCACCTAGCGCCCTTCAGCCACACAAAATTAAACGCACTTAGCCAATAACCTGCTCACGCCATCAGCCTTCAACAGCCATACCCCACGCTCACGTTCAATTCCACTCAGCGCACACCTGCCTACAAATTTCCCTCACAGCAGCCAACCCCCTTTACGATACAAAATTCCCTCCGCAGCCAGCCTCCATTCACGCAAGCAAATTACCCTCATCTAATGCCCCCCTGACCTCACGTTACCACCCATACACTAGCGCCACCTATCCAACTATCTCTCCACTCACGTGAAATCCCCTTGCCCTTCATCCTTCACGCTAATCCCCAACTGCCTCAACCTTCAACAGCCCCTCCAACTCACGCCATAAATAAGCCCTTCACTGCCTCACGCCAAGTCCCCTCACTGTACGCAGAAAAGCCCCCAAAACAGTCCCCGAATTAACCCAAAACTTCCCCTAAAAAACCGCCAAAACAGTCCCCTAATTACCAAAAATAGTGACCAGAAAATACAACAAAAACAGCAGCGAAACGGAGTGAAAACAGCAGCCCAAACAGCGAAACAGCGAGGAGAAAAGTTGGATTAGTGAACCAAAAGAGTTGCGGATCATTCACCATTCCAACGGACGTGTAACGCCCTTTCGTGAGACAACAAAAGAGGTTAGACCTGAGGGCACCTTCTTACTTATCTTCTTTCGTTTTATTTTATTTATTTTAAAATATTATTGCATGAGAGTCGTTTGAGGCATGATGTGATTGTTGGATGAGCGGGATGTGTGTTCCCTTTTGTGGTATATCGGATGGAAACCCGGACGTAAATTCTGTAGCCAATTCTGAATGGACGGTATTGCAGTCTGCACTCGGGATACAACGCCACGTACCACTTAAGATACACGTATCTCGTCTCATCCAAAATTGTATTTGAGCATGTCATAGTTCTAGTCCGTTTATTTATTATTTTAAGCATGAGTTAATTTAGTCTTGTTATTTAATTTTCAAAGCATGATTGTGTTATTTAGGTATGTTGTTTCTTCATTCTTTATGCATGATGTTTCGTTTAGTTTATGTTTATGTTTAATTAGTTATTTGTTTACGTTGATTTAATGGTTCAATATGCTCGTTGTGTTACATTGCGTGGAATTATTTGGATGAAAGCATGTTAGATCTAAGTACCCTTGAGCATGATTATTGAGTAGACTTGGTTGATTCATTGCACAAATTATATCATCATAAGTGACATAAGTAAGGGACCATTCTGAACCCAACGGTTTGAGGTCTTCCCTTGCGAGGGGTGAGTGCGGCCTTAAATCTTTGTCCCGGTTCACACCAGGTGGCGACTCCATGTTATTTCATACTCCCAACTAGGCTGCGAGCCTAGAACAGCGTCGTCAGTTTCTGTGTCCTACAGTCAATTAAACTCTTTAATCAAATATTACAAATTATTAACTCCGTGTTATTCCACTAAAAACTCGAAGTTGAACTCTCATTACCGTAGATGGAAAAAATAAACTGAACAACTTCGGTGTCCATCGATATAGTCATTACATATGGATATAGCCCTTCATGAATATCTCATAAATAGAGACGGGTCGTAAGTCCGTTAAACCCTCTAAATATTTTGTCTCTTAAGCACCATTGATTCTATAATGAACAATTAATTCATAACAATTATGAATATAAAACTTTATATTCGCAATAGAAAAGTTGAGCGCTCAAATTGTTCAAGTCCCGAATCAACTCTTAAAATAGATACTCTTCTACTTCTCGTAAGAATGAGTGAATTCCATATCTGTGTAAAATGTTCCCAGCTACACACCAAACCATATCCCCAAAATATGTAGTTATTGGCCGGGAATGCAACACCAACCTCACCGTAGTAAATCAAAGGACATAGCATGTCATGCAGATGTTCGTAGAATGGACCGCAGCTATAGATAAACTACAAACAAAGTACCATCTTTGTTTGATCTCTATGGACTATTTAGATTATTAACTTCAGAATTAAATCCTCTTATGCATCAAACATACATTAAGTCTGAAGGTATAATAGTAATCAAGGTAAACAAGATAATTGGACAATATGCGATATAAATCAAACAACTTTGATAAAATGAATAATGCATTTATTATTATTACAATAATCAATTCCATTTACATACATGAAGCTTTAGGACATAAATCCCAACATATTGGATCTTGGAGAGAAGCTTGCAAACCTTGGAGGTTCTCATACCATTTCAATAAGAGAATGAGATTGGATCTTTGCATCAAACTTGCTAGGTAAGTTTGAACTTCTTTTAAGTTATGTTATTTTATGTATTGGATGCATGATCACAAAGCTTAATGTTGAACAAGGCTAATAAATTGTGTTAGGATGCTTTAGAAGTATAAACAAAATATGCTTGGTAATTGGGTCAAAATGTTTATGTTAGACATAGACATAAAATTAGAGTTTGGAGCTCTAGATTAAAGCTTAGAGCTATGGCTGTTGGAAAATTTTGACCCATAACATCACTATTTGTAAAAGACATGGTGTTCTTTGTACAAATTAACTATGTGACATAGGAAATTGCTCTTTTTTCATTTTGTAATTGGATTACTTAGATATATAAATGATAAAAGTCCATATGATTAGTACCGGATTAATAAGATATAAGACATTATTAATCCACGAAAGGTTTAATCATTAAATATCCCTAGTCGTATTATTATCGAGACTGGACATCGATAATGCGGAATAGGCTAGTATTGCACTTGTGTGCGTTATGGAAGCTTAACGGCATAGTTCTCATATATTTAAGTATTGGATACTTATGCAAGTGTGATAGGAGGTTCTGTTTGCCGATGGTAGGGGAACGGCTTCGCTCTAGATAAACCCCTCGGAATCCCATTGGTAGTATGACTATGTGTCTATGGCAATTCGAATCAGGGTAGGTGTATTTGGTCTTAACCTGAGACTTACATCGCTAATACTTGCGACAATCAGTACGCTTTGGTTTTGGTCGTCCGGGGCTTTAACAGGTTCTGTGTACATCTATTCTGGGTATACTAAGAATCGTAGTGTATTGGGTGTGATGTCAAGATCAAAGTATCATTTCAGTCATATGGAGATGATGATCATGTATGATACAGAACTAGTACTCTTAAGTACTGCAGTCATCGGGATAATATGACTAGGTCATGATTATCTGATTATAGAAACTAGTTGCCTATGATCCGATATATGCTTCGTATAAGGCAGACATAATTCCAGCCCTAGGCCTAGCATGTGACATCCGATACTGGATCCTAATACGCAATACTTAGTATACTACGCCTGATAAAGATTATGTATTCCTTAAAAGAATATTTCTGGAGAATTGGGAAGGCACGGTGCTTTGCTAGAAGCCAACCATGTCTTGTAAATCGGTAAGAACATGGTACCGAGTACACACGTGTTCCGATAGTTTGATGACCGTATTTATTGCCAACATATCTAGGGATCTCTTGGGTCGCTTCCTGAAGATTCACCGATTATATTTGACTCGAACAGGATTAATCTGGGATTAATTATGAGAGAGAAAATTAATCTGGGATTAATTACGGCAAGAATTAATCTGGGATTAATTATCAGAGAAAGAATTAATCTGAGATTAATTGCGTCGAGAATTTATCTGGGATTAATTGCGTTGAGAATTTATCTGGGATTAAATTCATCGAGAGGAGAGAACGCGATTAATTTAGAATTAATCGGTAAAATAAATTTAATAGTTAAATTGGATTTTTCTATTTAATTTATTTATTTGGGCTAAAATAATATATCGGATATATTAATTGAAATCGGATTTCAACACGGAATTAAAATTGGATTTTAATTCAAGCGGACGAATTAATTTGGAATTAATTTGTGAGCGACTTTCGTAATAATTTTGCGAGGCATTATTATTTAATTAAATTAGATTTAATTACGTTGCGACGGAAAATTCGTTTAATCGGATTAAACGAATCTGAGCCCGAAGTGTGTTGAGCAAGCCCACTTGAATTTTGAATTTAAAGTGGGGCCCACCAACTTACATCATAAGTCACAGTTTTGGTGATACAAGTTGGTAGTGGATTTTGTTGGAAACTTGTATCACACATTTTGCTTTTTGGAAAAGCATTTACCAACTTTTGGATTTGATTTTTGGTAATTGATTTTAGAAATCAAAAATATCAAAAAACTATTCATCTTCTTCTAATTTTCTCTCTTGGCTGATTCTTATACCTTTGGAAGGGAAAATTTTGTCTTAAAAATTTTCAACTTGCTAGCACAATTAGAGTTAAAAGAATGTGATAGGGAAACTCACCCAAGTGCTGGAAACACTTTACAAAGCTTGGAGTTTGATCAAATACAAAGAAAATATTTTGAATCTCATCCGATCAAAGTAAGTTTTTCCGCAACTTTCTTCGATTAATTCACACACGAATCATGCTTAGAGATCCCATGGCATGTCTAGGACACTAACAATGGTATCAGAGCGAGATATAAGCTTGATTTGAATTTAGGGTTTATGGACTTTATTTGGGATTTTGTTTTCTTGGAGCTTGATTTTCCTAAATTGGTTGTTTGATTGTGGTTGGATGATGATGAATTGGATTTGTGTATCAATAGAATTAAGAAAAATTGATTGGGTCAAAAATCCCCAATTCTTTACCCTTGGCCGAAACTTGAACCCTTAATTGCTCATGGTAATTTTTGATAATTAGACAATTGGATGTGTTGTTGGCATGAAATGTATATTAATTGTTAGTTTAATTGGATTGAAATCAAAATTGGATCTTAATTTCATGTTAATTGCCGTGAGTGAAGCATGTCTAATGGATTGATTTTGTTTCAATTTGTGTTGGACATGAATTGGAATTAATGAGCATGATTAATTGATTTAATTAGTATTTTGGAAACATTAGATCAGTTGATTAATTATGTTAATTACACTTGAATTGGATTAATATGTAATTTGGAATAATGTATTAATTTAATTGTTGTAATTGGGCTTATTGGGCTTGGTTGGGCCAAGCTTGGTTTAGGACAATTGGATTGGATCCATAGTGGGCCTAAAACCATTCCATAAAGTCCAAATATAATAATTGGGCCTAATGGGCCTAAATTGATTTTATGGCAAAGGGTGATTCCTAAATTGGATCTTGGCATTTGGGTTTGATCCATATTGGCCAAAGCCCATGCCTTAGGAATTAATTAAAATCCCATTGGACTTTAATTAAATTGACATTGGATGTTAATTGGGCCTTTGAGACCCATTAAGATTGGATTTAGAATTTAAGTCTAAAAGGCACATAAATAAGTGTAGTTATTTAATTTGGAATTAAATTAGAATTGGTATTGAATACAATTAAATTGGATTTAAAATTATAGTTCGATATAATTCAAGAATACGTACTTTGAGTATTTATTCTTAAACGAGTTGGACTCGCACAAATCAAATCGTTGTTTGAACATTGGATGGTCATTAATTTAAAGATTAATTAATTGGATTAGATTGATTGAATAACATGATTTATGTGAATACATGGATGTATTGTATGAATAGTGTATATCAGATGGATATTAGAAGGGTGATGACAATTTTGGAAATTGTTGTAATAAATTTAGAATTTATTAAATTGGACCTGCGTGTCCAGCCTATTATCTCTTTTCTCATTGTATTTCTCTTCTCACCAATTCCCCTCAATGTAAATGAGGTTTCTGTTAGTGTTATGTAATTGGGTAGAAGTAAG
>SKCR01039907.1:0-69650 GCA_019454045.1 Zanthoxylum bungeanum
ATGGTCACGTAGGATACGGTACTGGTTCTCTTATGTACTGCAGTCATCGGGATAAAATGACAAGGTCATGTTTATCCGATTATAGAGACTAGTTACCAGTCATCCGACATGATCTTCGTACGGGGCAGACACAATTCCCAGCCCCAAGCCTAGCACGTGACATCCGATACTGGATCGAAATACGCAATACTACGTAAACTAAGTCTGATATAGATCATATATTCCTGTAAGGATATTTCTGGAGAATTGGGTAGGCATGGCGCTTTGCTAGAAGCCAACCTTGTCTTGTAAATCGGTACAAACGTAGTACTAGGTACTTACGTGTTCGGATAGTCCGACGACCGAATTTACTGCCAACATATCCGGGGATCTCATGGGTCGCTTCCCGAAGATTCACCGATGACGTATGACTCTCACATTATTAATCTGGGATTAATTAATGATTAGAGAGAAAATTAATCTGGGATTAATTACAGAGATATTTTATCTGGGATAAAATATCAATTAAAGAGAGATAACGATTAATTTGGAATTAATTGATAAAATAATATATTCGATATATTATACGAAATTAGATTTCGACGCGGAATTGAAATTAGATTTTAATTCGGGCGAATGAGTTAATTTGGAATTAATTCGTTAGCGACATGAATAGTGATTTCGCTAGGCATAATCATTTAATTACGTCGCAACGGAAAATTCGTTAATTTGGAATTAGCGAACCCGAGCCCGAGATTGTTTGCGAGCGCATTCGCATTTCGAATTTGAGTGCGGCACTCAAGTCAAATCAAGGGTCAAATCAAGGGTCAAATCAAGCGTCAAATCATTAGCCACTTTGAGTGATGTGATAACTTGTCACATTGATTGATTGAGTGATGTGACTTGATAGGAGTGGTTGGCAAAACTTTAATGCCATTTGTGTTTTTTTTTTGGAAAAGAAATGGTAAATCAATTTTAGAAATTGAAAAGTGTATTAGATACACAATTTTATCTAACCAAACACAACTCTCACTCTCTCACTCTCCTCTCCCTCTTCTCTCCTCTCACGCCCATGGTTGGCATGTATTCTTCTGTTTTTCGGGCAAAAACTGAGAATGAAGGGAAGCAAGTGTGATTTTTATGGCAAAAACATCAAGCTAGCACTCAAAGAGACATGCGAAGGTGATAGGGAAACCCACCCGTGAGCTTGGGATTTCATCACAAAGCTTGGAGCTTCATGGAGGACCAAAGTCGCAGATGGAGAAGCCAAAACAGTAGCTCACTGCCGAGCATGAAGGGGGCAGAAAATCGATTTTTGTTGTCCACCGCATCGCTCAACCGCTCGATGTAAGTATTCTGCAACTTCTTCTATTGTATTCACACTTGTTTCATGCTTGTTAATCGATCCTCGGGACCGTAGAACTCCAACAATGGTATCAGAGCGAGTAAAAGCATGAAATTTGATTTAGGGCTTAAAATTGGGTAAAATGGATTTGAGCATGATTTTATGAAATTGGATGATTGAGTATGCTTAAATGTGTTTTAATTGAGGATTGATTGGATCAATTTGATGAAATGTTATTTGGAACAATTTTCCCCAAAAATTTAGGCTTGGCCGAATTGAAAATAGCCCTAAATGTCTTGGAATTTTTGATTTTTGATCATTGGATGACTTGAATCAATTGGGAAGGGATTTAATATTGATTGTGGATTCAATTGGATTGAAATCGAAATCGATTTAAAATTCCATACAATTGCCGAGAGCTAAAGCATGTTAATTGGGTTTGATTTTTGATAAAATGTGTTGGACATGTTTTGTTGTTAGTTAGCATGATTAATTAGGCTAATTGGTGTTTTCGAAATATTGATTTGGATAACTAATTATGTTATGCACTTTAGGTAATTTAATTGAGAAATTTGAAATTTTTTTGGAATTAAATTATTTGGGCTTAAATTGGATTTGTGCTTGTAATGTTGTAAATGGACTTATTGGGCTTGGTTGTACCAAGTTAGGTTTAGGCTAAATTGGTTGGATCCAATTGGGCCCAAAACCACTTCCATAAAGTCCAAATGCGACTAATGGACCTTAATTTAATTGGCCTAATGGGCCTAAGTTGATTCTAGGCTTATGTGGTTACTCTTTGATTGGGCTTTGGTTATTGTGTTTGACCAAGTTGACCAAAGCCACGCCTTAAGAAATTAATTAAAAGCCCATTGGACTTTAATTAAATTACGTTGGACGTTTATCGGGCTTTGAGACCCGTAACGATTAAATTTGGAATTTAAGTCGTAAAAGTCGTTAATAAAGTGTAATATTAATTTGGAATTAAATAGTGAATTAGTATTAAATACAAATGAATTGGATTTAATTTGTAGTTTAATTTAATTCGGGAATTGTACTTTGAGTACTTATTCGCAAAACGAGTTTGACTCGCGCAAAATCAAATCGTTGTTTGAACATAGATGGTCATTAATTATCATATTAATTAATTGATTAGATTGATTGATAACATGCTTGTGTGAATACATGGTTGCGATGCATGAATAATGTATATCGGATGGATATTAGATGGGTGGGGCAATTTTAGAAATTGTTGTAATAAATTTGGAATTTATTAATTGGACCTGCATGTCCAGCCTTATTACCTCCTTATTCTTTGTATTCTCTTCTCACCTATTCCCCTCAATGTAAATAAGATTTCTTTAGAAGTGTAGTGTAACGGGTAGAAGTAAATACTTGTGCTAGCGGGAGATAGGAAAGAGAGAGATTTGATCTAGGATCAATGTGTTAAGTATGCATCCGCATATCATTATTATTTTATTTATACGTGCTTTATTTATGTTTAGAATGCATGTTTAAGGGGTTGTATGATGATGAGACATTAACAAAGATAATAAATTGGTTACCAATTTGCACGCGAAAAACCCTCACAAATATTAAGCGTTTTTCCTTCCATTGAGTGATTCTTACTCAAGATCTAAGACTGAAATTGGCTTGTTGGCCAAAGTCAAGGCCTTTGTCCGTCGAGGTTGTGTTTGAATCACGAGAGCTTTGTTCCATATTGGTGTCTTGTCCAAGTTGTGGTTTGTTGGCCAAAGTCAAGACCACTTCTTGTCCATCGACATTGATTACGAAGCATTCCATGGTCAATGGGTCACGCTTAACTGGGATCACTAAGTTTGTTGTGCCAAAGCCAAGGCTTAGTTGATCAGAGGAAAAAAGGTTAGGTAATATATTGGATATATTGGCATATATAAGATATATGTTTCAGACTTGGATGTCCCCCTACTGGATATAGGAATTGGAATGGATCCAATGTATCTTAGAGATCTACCTAGTTAATTATCTTAAATTTTGTTGGCCAAAGTCAAGATTGTGTGATATTTAACGGGATCCTAGCCCACTAGGAAACACGGTTTCCCGAGTACTCAACAGAGGGTTAGAGGCTCGCCGAAAAATAGTGGGAGGCAAGAATTAAATTTGCAATATTCGTTTAATTACTTGCCATACGCGCTTAATTCAAATATCATTTGTCAAATTAATTAAATGTTAGTTGGACTAATATTTAAAACGTTGTTTTATAAAACAGTTGGACTATATTCAAACAATTTATTTATAATTGATTATGTAATTGGATTATAATAATCATTATAAATAATAGTGCCCAATCGTTGATTAAATAGTTGACTATTAGAATCAAGATAAAATTGAAAGATTGACATTTAAAACATAATCCTAGGGAAAATATATTTAAATGGTTTAATTTTCAAATTGGGAATAAAATTTCAGGATGGTCCTGGAAACTAATAAGTTACTTTATTTGATAAAATAACATATTAGGCCTAAAGCCCGGAGTTAAGCAAATAGTAGAGCATGATCTTTGGTAGATTCATGTGATGATAACTTAAGTGCTTAATCCATTAAGCTTGTCGCAGTAGACTCTTTAATTTCTTTATCAGAAATAAGGATTAGATCCTTAAAGTATGATAATGAAATTGAAGGATCTTCATAAATCTATACTTAGATTTTAGAAGTACTAAATTGCAATACATAACTCTTGGAGAGTTAATGACTATTCTCAAGGAGACAAAGTCAAACTTTGCAATATGGCAAGTAGCGTCAGGCGCACCTTACTTTGATATTCTAGAAGGCCAAGGCTTGGCCAAAGGCTTCTCGAGTATGAAAAGGGCAAAGGCAAAATCATTATAATCTTCTGGGAAGATAAAGGACATATCCCAAAATGTCTGCCTAAATTGTGGCAAACGGGATCGCGAAGCGTGACTGCCGTTTGGACAAGCAGACATGAAGGAAATAAAGACGAGCAAGGCTCTGACTTCAAATATGTTTGTCATAATTATATTCACTACTAGTATTAAAATTGGATTTTAGATACTTAGTGTGATACATAAATATACATTGATGTTCAGAATCTGCTTTGAGCAGGATACTGACTTCAATTGAGATTTATCTGGGAATCGGAAACGGGACGATAGTCACTGTTTTTAATCGTAGAAACCTGATTTTAGGAACTACCCTCTAGATGTGTACCTAAATTTGGAAACTGTTATAATGTAACTAGTTTGACTAGGAACATTATATCTATATCAGTGTTTAATCCGTTGCGGATTTACCTTTATATTCTAGAACACTAAAGTGTTTTATTCTATAAAGATGATATTGAGATAAACACATTAGATGTGAATAATAGTATTTATATTTTGAATATAAATAAATCTCAAACATATAACATGACAAACAAATAGCTCAAATTGATTTGATCAGATGAAACTGAATTGTGGCATTGTTGTTTGGGACACAATTAAACAAGAATCGTATATCCACACTTTCGAAGAGTGGGTACTAGGACATATTTGATTCCATTCATATAAAGTCTACGAATCTAGTTTATTGGGCAAAGTGCCTATAACACTATTTACTTGGTAAAAGTACAAATGCTACCGATCTGTTAGCCCTAGTTCATGGTGAAGCAAGTGGGCCCATTTCTAGCTAGGCTAGATGTGGATATGAATATTTCGTGACCTTTACGTATATGGCATCGCGTTATGGTTATGTGTTTCTTTGAAACACAAATCGGAAACTTTTAAAGTTTTCGACACGAAATAGACAAACAGATCGGCTGAAGTATTAAACCGTCACGGTAAGACCGTAATGGAAAATACTTAGGCAATAAGTTTCTAATATACTTGAAAGAGTAAAGTATTCTTTCAAAGAGGACTCCTCCCGGAACACGTCAATTGACGGTGTGTCCGAACATAGTAACCTAATTTTGTTGGACATGATAAGGTTAATCATGAGTCGCTCTGAGCTACCATTTCCTTCAACAGGATACGCATAAACAGTGTAGAACTTATTTAGAATAAGGTTCCATAAAAATCTGTTAGACAGACTTCATATTAGATATGAACAGGAAAGAAACTGGGTTTTCTCATTCCTGAAGATTTGGGAATGCTGGGCATATGTTTGGATGATACCAAACTAGAACCCAAATCGGATAAGTGCCAATTGTAGGTTATCCAAAGGATACTAAGTATAATACTTATACATCTCACAGAGAAAAATTAATTGTTGCTCACCATGCGTTTTTCCTAAGAGGAATACCTATATGCAGTGGTAAGTGGGAGGATAGTAAAACTCGATGAAAATCAGAGTAATACTATTCAAGGCACCGAATCCTTATGGAACACAAATAGTTAATCAAGGATGAACTATACCAATAATCTTCGAATACACAAGAACCACATAAGTCGGAGAGAGTCAGAAAACAACCTGGGGTATGGGTTTCTGATCTCACCTCGTTAAGATGTCAATCTTATTGAGGAATACAAACTGACTACGTATGAGGAAGTGATACAAGGTATCGACTCCCTATTATGGCAAAGTGCCATGACATCCGAAATAGATTACATGTATATCAACTTAGTTTGGATACTAGTTGATGTACCGCAAGGCATTGTGTCTATTGGTACTATATAAGTCTTCAAGGAAGACATACATGGATGGCAACATACCAACGCATAAAGCTAGGCTTTTAGCGGAAAGGTATCGTTATCAACATTGTGTTGATTACGAATTAACCTTTTACCTGTTGCCACGGTTAATCCATTTGGATAATGCTTGCTAAAGCTGCATATTTCATTTATAAAATATTTCAGCTGAACGGGAAAATCGTTTTCCTGAAAAGGAAACCTTTTGGAGGATGTTTATACATCATGTCGGTTTTATCGTACCAAGACTAGCAAACAAGGTTTGCAGGTAATCGATCATGTTTGGATTGAAGCAAGCATTAGGTTCTTGGAATTATCATTTTGATGTAATCATAATGGTTTATGATTTAATTCAAAACGAAAATGATTCTTATGTATATAAGGAGGTTAGTGGGAGCGCACTGACAGTGGTTGTGTTGGTAATTATCTAGGTCCCAAGATCATCAAACAAGCATGATAAAGTGTGAAATACATATCAAAGAAGTTGCGGAATACTTACATCGATCGGTTGAGACGAATTGATGACGAACAAAACCATTTTGGCTCCAAAAACGCAACTGCAGTGTGCAGTCCACTGTCTTGGATTTCCAGAATTTGCTTCATGGATTTGAGCTCCGAATCTTCGTCGTTTGATTCCCGGCTCGTGGGTGAGTGTCCCTAACACCTTCGTACAACTCTCGGTGTGCTAGCACTCATGATTTTGTCACAAAATCACCACATTTCTTCTTGCCATTCACGGCAGTGCAGTGAAGAAAGTGGACTGCCCACTTTGGGCGTGAACATCTTGGAGAGAAAGAGAAGAGATATGTGTTGTTTTTTTAAAAGGTGTATATGTTTGGTTTATATATTTTCCAAAATATATTAATGATTTACCAAATAATTTTCAAAAAGTCAAATGGTGTAAATTATTTAATTGATTTCAAAAATCAATTCAAATACCAAACATTCCAACCACTCCACTAACTATTCCAACAACAACTTACATCACTCAAAGTGACAAGTTGTCTTTTCAATCAATCAATCACATCAATCAATCACATCACTCAAAGTGACGTTTGATTTGACGCTTGATGTGACGAATGATTTGGCGCTTGATGTGACTTGCGTTGCCGCACTCGAATTCGAAATGCGAATGCGCTCGCAATCACTCTCGGGCTCGGGTTCGCTAATTCCTAATTAGCGAATTTTCCGTTGCGTCGTAATTAAATGATTACGCCTAGCGAATTCACTATTCACGTCGCTAACGAATTAATTCTGAATTAATTCGCTCGCCCGAATTAAAATCCAATTTCAATTCTGCGTCGAAATCCAATTTCATTTAATATATCGAATATATTAAGTTACTCGATTAATTCCAAATTAATCGTTCTCTCTCTCTTTAGACAATATTTTATCCCAGATAAAATATCTCCGTAATTAATCCCAGATTAATTTTCTCTCTCATTGAATTAATCCCAGATTATTAAAGTGCGAGTCATACTTCATCGGTGTATCATTGGGACGCGACCCATGAGATCCCCGGATATGTTGGCAGTAAATCGGGTCGTCGGACTATCCGAACACGTACGTACCAAGTACTACGTTTTACCGATTTACAAGACAAGGTTAGCCTCTAGCAAAACGCCATGCCTACCCAATTCTCCGGAAATATTCTTACAGGAATATATAGATCTGTATCAGGCGTAGTATACAGCAGTATTGCGTATTTCGATCCAGTATCGGATAGTCACGTGCTAGGCCTGGGGCTGGAGTTGTGTCTGCCCCGTACGAAGCACATGTCGGATGTCTGGTAACTAGTCTCTATAATCGGATATACATGACCTAGTCATAATACCCCGATGGCCGCGCAGCACTTAAGAGCACTAATACCGTATCCTACGTGACATCATCTCCACTATGACTGGAGTGATACTTCCGTCTTGACATCACACCCAATACTCTACGATTCTCAATATACTCAGTATCGGCATACACAGAACCTGTTACAGCCCTGGACGACCTCAACAAAAGTATATTGATTGTCGCAAGCATTAGCGGTGCAAGTCTCAGGTTAAGACCAAATTACACCTACCCTGATTTCGGACTCCCATAGACACACAGTCATACTACCAATGGGATTCCGAGGGGGTCTATCCAGAGCGAAGCTGTTTCCCGTACCATCGGTGAAACACAACCTCCTACCGCACTTGCATAAGCATCCAATACTTAAATATATGAGAACTATGCCGTTGTGCCCTCACAACGCGCACAAGTGCAATACTAGCCTATTCCGCATTATCGATGTCCAGTCTCGATAATACTATGACTAGGGATATTTAATGATTAATCCTTCGCGGACTGATACTGTCTCATATCATCTCAATCCAGGAACTAATCATATGGACCTCTCTTCATTTATATATCTAAGGTGATCTAATCACAAATGATGAGAGTGCAATTTCCTTGTCACATAGTTAATTTGTACAACAACACTATGATCTGTACAAATAGTGACGCTATGGGTCATATTATCCAACAATCTCCCACTTGGCACATAGCCAGTCACTCAAGTGTCGTACACCCGAACTATGTACGGTTCGCTCAAATTGCTGAGAAAAGGTTTCCGTCAGCGGATTTCCATGATTATCGTCTGACGCGATTTATACGATCACCACATCGCCACGATGTATGATCCGAACGAATCAGATGAATATAGAAGTATATATCTGGATCGTCGATGAGACCTTTAATTCTTTAGCCTGTGCTGACGCCTAGCTCAGCTGCTAACAGAACTATATCTAATCTAATTAGATTTATTATCGACCCAAATGGCTTCTATTGCTGCCTCAGCCGCAGCAATAATCCGCATTTGTTGTTTATTCGGCAACAGTATCTTGCTCGAAAGATTTCCAGCTCAATGTCCCGTTATTCAAACTTTATAGTACCGTAGTATTTAACTGTTTGGAAACTTGCAGCAGTGATCCCAGTCACTTCAAGTTCTCCTTCTCCATAGTTTTAGACAACATCTTTAGTTCTCTAAGATACTAATAGATGTCCTTAACTTCAATCCAGTGACTATCACTTGGATTGTCCTGATTGTGACTCCATATGCTCAAAGCGTATGAGACACCATATCAAGTACATTTTAAATGTACAATTTCCAAGAGAGTGTTAACAACTCCAAATCTATCCTAGTAGATCTTTATTCCTTGAATAAAGTTTGTTACTCCCCAGAATTCTACGGAGAATTTCTATGAAAGAATATCTGTGAAAGCCAAGCTTTCACCAATTGCTTTATTGGGAATTTCACTGTCAGTGCGCTCTCCCACTAACCTCCTTATATACACAAGAATTATTTCGTTTTGAGTCAAATCATAAACCATTATGATTATTTCAAAACGACAGTTCCAAGAACCTTATGCTTGCATTAATCCAAACATGGATCGAATAACCCGCAAACCTTGTTTGTCGGTTATACAAAATCGTCAGGATGTTGTAAGCATCCTCCAAAAGGTTTCCTTTTCAGGAAGGCGATTTTGATCTTTAACTGACACATTTCATAAATGAAATATGCAGTTATTAACAAGCATCTTCAAAATGGATTTACCATGGCAACAGGTAAAAGGTTGAACCGTTATTAACATAATGTTGATAACGATACCTTTCCATCAAAAGCCTAGCTTTGTAAGTTGGTATGTTGCCATCCATGTATGTCTTCCTTGAAGACGTTTACAGTACCAATAGGCACAATGCCTTGCGGTACAACAACTAGTATCCAAACATAGTTGTTTATACATGGAATCCATTTCGGACTCATGGCATTTTGCCATAATAGGGAGTCGATACCTCGTATCACTTCCTCAAAACGTAGTAGGATGGTACACCTCCATAAGATTGACATCTTTATGGGGTGAGATCAGAAACCCATACCCTAGGTTGTTTTCTGACTCTATCTGATCTACTAGTTTCTTGTGTATCTGAAGATTAATGGTATAGATTCATCATAGATGAACTATTTGTGTTCCATTAAGGACTTCGTGCCTTGAATAGTATTACTCCGATTTTTATCGAGTATCACTATCCTCCCACTGACCACTGCATATCGGTATTCCTCTCAGGAAAACCGCATGGTGAGCAACAATCACATTGTTCTCATGTGAGATTTACAAGTACTATACTTAAGGTTTCCCTTAGGATAACCTATATTGTGGCACTTATCCAATTTGGGTCTTTTAGTTTGGTATCATCCAAACGTTATGCCTGGCATACCCAAATTATCAGGAATGAGAAACCCCGTTTCTTTCCTGTTCATATCCTATATGATATCTGTCAAACAGATTTATATGGAACCTTATTCTAAATAAGTTTTGCACTGTTAATACATATCCTATTGAAGGAAACAGTAGCTCAGAGCGACTTGTGATAAACCTTATCATGTCCAACAAAATTCGGTTTTAGTTTGGAAACACCGTCAAACTGACGTGTCTCGGAGGAGTCCTCATCTGAAAGAATACCATACTCTTTCATGTACGTATGAAACTTACTGCTTAAGTATTTTCCATTACGGTCTTATCGTGGCGGAATAATACTATAGCCGATCTGTTTATTTACTTCGTGTCGAAACTTCAATAGTTTCCGATCTGTGTTCTTCAAAAGAAACACATAACCACAACGTGATGCCACATCCGTTAAGGTCACGAAATATTCATGTTCACATCTAGCCTAGCTAGATATGGGCCCACTAACTTCACCATGAATAGGGCTAACAGATCAGTGGCTTTCACACTATTACCAAGTAAATAGTGTTTTAGGTGCTTTACCTAATAAACTAGATTCGTAGACTTTATTTGAATAATCAAATTAGTCCTAGTACCCACTCTTCAAAAGTGCGGATATACGAGTCTTGTTTAATTGTGTCCCAGACAACAATGCCACAAATAAGTCTCTATTGATCAAATAAGTTTGAGCTATTTATTTGTCATTTTATATGTTTGAGATTTTAATTATATTCAAAATATAAATTCTGTTATTCGCATCTAATGTGTTTATCTCAGTATCATCTTTATATAATGAAACACTTAGTGTTCTAGAATATAAAGGTTTATCCATAATGGATTAAACACTGATATAGATAATGTCTCTAGTCAAACTAGTTACATTATAACAGTTCCTAATTTAAGTACACACCCGAAGGGTAGTTCCTAAACTTAGGTATCTACGGTCGAAACAGCGACTTTCGTCCCGTTTCCGATTCGCAGAGCAATCTCATCTTGAAGTCAGTATCCTGCTCAAAGCAGATTCTGAACATCAATACATATATTTTATGTACCACACTAAGTATTTAAAATCTAATTTCAATACTAGTAGTGAACATAACTTTGACAATCATTTTTAAAGTAAGAGCCTTGCCCTTTCTTTAATTCCTTCGTGTCTGCCATATCCAAATGGTAGTCACTTTGGGATATGTCAATTATCCTTTTCAATATTTCACAAACTTTTGGCCAAGCCTTGGGTTTTAGAATATTGAAAAATGTGCACCTTGTGCTACATGCCCAATTGCAAACTTTGACTTTTCACCTCTAGAATAGTCAATTAATTTTCCAAGAATTATAAATTGCAATTTTAATACTTCTTAAATCTAAACATAGATTTATAACAAGTATAATGAATTAAGCACTTTAAGTCATCATCACATAAATCTTCCAAAGATTATGCTCTACTATTTGCTTAATTCTGGGCTTAGGCATAATATGTTATTTTATCAAATAAAGTAACTTATTATATATTTCCAGGACCATCCTGAAATTTAATTCCCAATTTGAAAATTAAACCATTAAATATTTAAATGTCCAATCTTTCAATATTATTTTGATTTTAATAGTCCAACTATTTAATCAATTATTTGGGTACTATTTATTATAATGATTACAATAATCCAATTATTTAATCAACTATAATATTAATTCAATTATATTGATTACTATAATCAATTATAAAATCAACTATTTTATTGAATTTGTTTGAATATAGTCCAACTATATTAATTAAAACAACATTAAATATTAGTCCAACTAATACTTTTAATATATCTGACGAGTGATATTTGTTTGAGCGCGTATGGCGAGTAATTGAACGAATATTGCAAATTCAATTCTTGCCTCCCACTATTTTTCGTCGAGCCTCTAACCCTCTGTCGAGTACTCGGGAAACCGTGTTTCCTAGTGGGCTAGGATCCCGTTAAAGTATCACACAATCTTGACTTTGGCCAACAAATTGTATGATAATTAACTAGGTAGATCTCGAAGATCAATTGGATCTCATCCAACTCCTAGATCCAGTAGGTGGACATCCAAGTCCGAAACATATATCTTATATATGCCTATATATCGAATATATACCCTAACCTTTTTCCTCTGAATCAACTAGGCCTTGGCTTTGGCACAACAAACCTAGTGATCCCAGTCAAGCGTGGACCCATTGACCATGGAAGCTTCGTAATCAATGTCGTTGGACAAGAAGTGGTCTTGACTTTGGCCAACAAACCACAACTTGGACAAGACATCAATATGAAACAAAGCCTCGTGATTCAAACACATCTTCGACGGACAAGGGCTTGACTTTGGCCAACAACCCATGACAATCTAGGATCTTGAGTAAGAATCACTCAATGGAAGGAAAAGACGCATGATATTTGATGAGGGCTTTTCGCGTGCAAATTGGCTACCAATTTAATTATCTTTGTTAAGGTCTCATCATCATACACCCTTAAACATGCATTCTAAATACATAATAAAGCGCATATGAAAATAAATAATAATGATATGCGGATGGATACTTAACACATTGATCCTAGATCAAATCTCTCCCTTTCTCTCTCAAGCTAGCACTTGTATTACTTCTACCCGTTACACTACACTTCTAAAGAAACCTCATTTACATTGAGGGGAATAGGTGAGAAAAGAATACAAAGAGAATAAAGGTGATAAGGCTGGACGCGCAGGTCCAATTTAATAAATCAAATTTATTACAATAATTTCCAAAATTGCCCCCACCCGACTAATATCCATCCGATATACATTATTCATTCATCACAACCATGTATTCACACAAGCATGTTATCAATCAATCTAATCAAATTAATTAATCTGATAATTAGTGATCATCCAATGTTCAAACAACGATTTGATTTTGTGCGAGTCAAACTCGTTTTGCGAATAAGTACTCAAAGTACGAATTCTCGAATTAAATTAAACTACAACATTAAATCCAATTTAATATGTATTTAATACTAACTCACTATTTAATTCCAAATTAAATATTACACTTTATTAATAAACCTTTTACGACTTAAATTCCAAATTTAATCGTAACGCGTCTCAAAGACCGATTAACGTCCAACGTCAATTCAATTAAAGTCCAATGGGCTTTTAATTGATTTCTTAAGGCGTGGACTTTTGGTCAACTCGGGTCAAACCGAATAACCAAAATCCAATCCGGGATTTACCCCATAAGCCCATAAATCAATCTTGGCCCATTAGGCCCAATTTAAACTTTAAAGGTTCATTAAGTCGCATTTGGGCTTTATGGAACAGTTTTGGGCCCAATTGGATCCAATCCAATTTGCCTAAACCCAACTTTGTACAACAAAGCCCAATAAGCCCAATTACAACATAATAAGCCCAAATCCAATTTAAAGGCCCAAATAATTAAATTATCAAATTCCAAATTTCCAATTTAATTACCTAAAGTGTATATCATGATTAATCACCTAAATCAATATTTCCCAAACATCATATTAGTCCAATTAATCATGCTTTACATCATTATTACATGTCCAACACATTAATGAAAAATCAAACCCATTTACATGCTTTAAGTCTCGGCCAAGGGAGTTATTTTTGTCCGATTCGAATTCAATCCAATTAATTCCACAATCGACATCGAATTAACTTCCCGAATTTTTCAACACATCCAATGAATTAAAAAATCAAAATTCCAAGACATTTTAGGGCATTATGCATTCGGCCAACTTAAGGAATTTTGGGGATTTTATTCAATTCAAAATTCAATCCAATTAATTCCAAATTAACATCATCCTACATGATTCTAATTCATCCAATGAATCAAAATCAAAAATTCAAAATTTACAAAATACCTACATGCATTCGGCCAACACATATTTTTGGGGAAATTTGATCCAATCACAATTTCAACAAATTGATCCAATCAATCTTAAATTAAACATCATTTAAACATGCTCAATCAAACAATTTAACCAAATCATGCTCAAAATCAATTTTTCCAATTTTAAGCCCTAAATTTCATGCTTGAACCTAGGCTCTGATGCCATTGTTGGTAATTATCTAGGTCCCAAGATCATCAAACAAGCATGATAAAGTGTGAAATACATATCAAAGAAGTTGCGGAATACTTACATCGATCGGTTGAGACGAATTGATGACGAACAAAACCATTTTGGCTCCAAAAACGCAACTGCAGTGTGCAGTCCACTGTCTTGGATTCCAGAATTTGCTTCATGGATTTGAGCTCCGAATCTTCGTCGTTTGATTCCCGGCTCGTGGGTGAGTGTCCCTAACACCTTCGTACAACTCTCGGTGTGCTAGCACTCATGATTTTGTCACAAAATCACCACATTTCTTCTTGCCATTCACGGCAGTGCAGTGAAGAAAGTGGACTGCCCACTTTGGGCGTGAACATCTTGGAGAGAAAGAAGAGATATGTGTTGTTTTTTTAAAAAGTGTATATGTTTGGTTTATATATTTTCCAAAATATATTAATGATTTACCAAATAATTTTCAAAAAGTCAAATGGTTGTAAACATTTATTGATTTCAAAAATCAATTCAAATACCAAACATTCCAACCACTCCACTAACTATTCCAACAACTTACATCACTCAAAGTGACAATTGTCTTTTCAATCAATCAATCACAAATCACTCAAAGTGACGTTTGATTTGACGCTTGATGTGACGAATGATTTGACGCTTGATGTGACTTGCGTTGCCGCACTCGAATTCGAAATGCGAATGCGCTCGCAATCACTCTCGGGCTCGGGTTCGCTAATTCCTAATTAGCGAATTTTCCGTTGCGTCGTAATTAAATGATTACGCCTAGCGAATTCACTATTCACGTCGCTAACGAATTAATTCTGAATTAATTCGCTCGCCCGAATTAAAATCCAATTTCAATTCTGCGTCGAAATCCAATTTCATTTAATATATCGAATATATTAAGTTACTCGATTAATTCCAAATTAATCGTTCTCTCTCTCTTTAGACGATATTTTATCCCAGATAAAATATCTCCGTAATTAATCCCAGATTAATTTTCTCTCTCATTGAATTAATCCCAGATTAATTAAAGTGCGAGTCATACTTCATCGGTGTATCATTGGGACGCGACCCATGAGATCCCCGGATATGTTGGCAGTAAATCGGGTCGTCGGACTATCCGAACACGTACGTACCAAGTACTACGTTTTACCGATTTACAAGACAAGGTTAGCCTCTAGCAAAACGCCATGCCTACCCAATTCTCCGGAAATATTCTTACAGGAATATATAGATCTGTATCAGGCGTAGTATACAGTAGTATTGCGTATTTCGATCCAGTATCGGATAGTCACGTGCTAGGCCTGGGGCTGGAGTTGTGTCTGCCCCGTACGAAGCACATGTCGGATGTCTGGTAACTAGTCTCTATAATCGGATATACATGACCTAGTCATAATACCCCGATGGCCGCGCAGCACTTAAGAGCACTAATACCGTATCCTACGTGACATCATCTCCACTATGACTGGAGTGATACTTCCGTCTTGACATCACACCCAATACTCTACGATTCTCAATATACTCAGTATCGGCATACACAGAACCTGTTACAGCCCTGGACGACCTCAACAAAAGTATATTGATTGTCGCAAGCATTAGCGGTGCAAGTCTCAGGTTAAGACCAAATTACACCTACCCTGATTTCGGACTCCCATAGACACACAGTCATACTACCAATGGGATTCCGAGGGGGTCTATCCAGAGCGAAACTGTTTCTCGTACCATCGGTGAAACACAACCTCCTACCGCACTTGCATAAGCATCCAATACTTAAATATATGAGAACTATGCCGTTGTGCCCTCACAACGCGCACAAGTGCAATACTAGCCTATTCCGCATTATCGATGTCCAGTCTCGATAATACTATGACTAGGGATATTTAATGATTAATCCTTCGCGGACTGATACTGTCTCATATCATCTCAATCCAGGAACTAATCATATGGACCTCTCTTCATTTATATATCTAGGTGATCTAATCACAAATGATGAGAGTGCAATTTCCTTGTCACATAGTTAATTTGTACAACAACACTATGATCTGTACAAATAGTGACGCTATGGGTCATATTATCCAACAATCTCCCACTTGGCACATAGCCAGTCACTCAAGTGTCGTACACCCGAACTATGTACGGTTCGCTCAAATTGCTGAGAAAAGGTTTCCGTCAGCGGATTTCCATGATTATCGTCTGACGCGATTTATACGATCACCACATCGCCACGATGTATGATCCGAACGAATCAGATGAATATAGAAGTATATATCTGGATCGTCGATGAGACCTTTAATTCTTTAGCCTGTGCTGACGCCTAGCTCAGCTGCTAACAGAACTATATCTAATCTAATTAGATTTATTATCGACCCAAATGGCTTCTATTGCTGCTGCCTCAGCCGCAGCAATAATCCGCATTTGTTGTTTATTCGGCAACAGTATCTTGCTCGAAGATTTCCAGCTCATGTCCCGTTATTCAAACTTTATAGTACCGTAGTATTTAACTGTTTGGAAACTTGCAGCAGTGATCCCAGTCACTTCAAGTTCTCCTTCTCCATAGTTTTAGACAACATCTTTAGTTCTCTAAGATACTAATAGATGTCCTTAACTTCAATCCAGTGACTATCACTTGGATTGTCCTGATTGTGACTCCATATGCTCAAAGCGTATGAGACACCATATCAAGTACATTTTAAATGTACAATTTCCAAGAGAGTGTTAACAACTCCAAATCTATCCCAGTAGATCTTTATTCCTTGAATAAAGGTTGTTACTCCCCAGAATTCTACGGAGAATTTCTATGAAAGAATATCTATGAAAGCCAAGCTTTCACCAATTGCTTTATTGGGAATTTCACTGTCAGTGCGCTCTCCCACTAACCTCCTTATACACACAAGAATTATTTCGTTTTGAGTCAAATCATAAACCATTATGATTATTTCAAAACGACAGTTCCAAGAACCTTATGCTTGCATTAATCCAAACATGGATCGAATAACCCGCAAACCTTGTTTGTCGGTTATACAAAATCGTCAGGATGTTGTAAGCATCCTCCAAAAGGTTTCCTTTTCAGGAAGGCGATTTTGATCTTTAACTGACACATTTCATAAATGAAATATGCAGTTTAACAAGCATCTTCAAAATGGATTTACCATGGCAACAGATAAAAGGTTGAACCGTTATTAACATAATGTTGATAACGATACCTTTCCATCAAAAGCCTAGCTTTGTAAGTTGGTATGTTGCCATCCATGTATGTCTTCCTTGAAGACGTTTACAGTACCAATAGGCACAATGCCTTGCGGTACAACAACTAGTATCCAAACATAGTTGTTATACATGGAATCCATTTCGGACTCATGGCATTTTGCCATAATAGGGAGTCGATACCATCTCGTATCACTTCCTCAAAACGTAGTAGGATGGTACACCTCCATAAGATTGACATCTTTATGGGGTGAGATCAGAAACCCATACCTAGGTTGTTTTTTCTGACTCTATCTGATCTACTAGTTTCTTGTGTATCTGAAGATTAATGGTATAGATTCATCATAGATGAACTATTTTGTATTCCATTAAGGACTTCGTGCCTTGAATAGTATTACTCCGATTTTTATCGAGTATCACTATCCTCCCACTGACCACTGCATATCGGTATTCCTCTCAGGAAAACCGCATGGTGAGCAACAATCACATTGTTCTCATGTGAGATTTACAAGTACTATACTTAAGGTTTCCCTTAGGATAACCTATATTGGCACTTATCCAATTTGGGTCTTTTAGTTTGGTATCATCCAAACGTTATGCCTGGCATACCCAAATTATCAGGAATGAGAAACCCCGTTTCTTTCCTGTTCATATCCTATATGATATCTGTCAAACAGATTTATATGGAACCTTATTCTAAATAAGTTTTGCACTGTTAATACATATCCTATTGAAGGAAACAGTAGCTCAGAGCGACTTGTGATAAACCTTATCATGTCCAACAAAATTCGGTTTTTAGTTTGGAAACACCGTCAAACTGACGTGTCTCGGGAGGAGTCCTCATCTGAAAGAATACCATACTCTTTCATGTACGTATGAAACTTACTGCTTAAGTATTTTCCATTACGGTCTTATCGTGGCGGAATAATACTATAGCCGATCTGTTTATTTACTTCGTGTCGAAACTTCAATAGTTTCCGATCTGTGTTCTTCAAAAGAAACACATAACCACAACGTGATGCCACATCCGTTAAGGTCACGAAATATTCATGTTCACATCTAGCCTAGCTAGATATGGGCCCACTAACTTCACCATGAATAGGGCTAACAGATCAGTGGCTTTCACACTATTACCAAGTAAATAGTGTTTTAGGTGCTTTACCTAATAAACTAGATTCGTAGACTTTATTTGAATAATCAAATTAGTCCTAGTACCCACTCTTCAAAATTGCGGATATACGAGTCTTGTTTAATTATGTCCCAGACAACAATGCCACAAATAAGTCTCTATTGATCAAATAAGTTTGAGCTATTTATTTGTCATTTTATATGTTTGAGATTTTAATTATATTCAAAATATAAATTCTGTTATTCGCATCTAATGTGTTTATCTCAGTATCATCTTTATATAATGAAACACTTAGTGTTCTAGAATATAAAGGTTTATCCATAATGGATTAAACACTGATATAGAGATAATGTCTCTAGTCAAACTAGTTACATTATAACAGTTCCTAATTTAAGTACAACACCCGAAGGGTAGTTCCTAAACTTAGGTATCTACGGTCGAAACAGCGACTTTCGTCCCGTTTCCGATTCGCAGAGCAATCTCATCTTGAAGTCAGTATCCTGCTCAAAGCAGATTCTGAACATCAATACATATATTTTATGTACCACACTAAGTATTTAAAATCTAATTTCAATACTAGTAGTGAACATAACTTTGACAATCATTTTTAAAGTAAGAGCCTTGCCCTTTCTTTAATTCCTTCGTGTCTGCCATATCCAAATGGTAGTCACTTTGTGATATGTCAATTATCCTTTTCAATATTTCACAACCTTTTGGCCAAGCCTTGGGTTTTAGAATATTGAAAAATGTGCACCTTGTGCTACATGCCTAATTGCAAACTTTGACTTTTCACCTCTAGAATAGTCAATTAATTTTCCAAGAATTATAAATTGCAATTTTAATACTTCTTAAATCTAAACATAGATTTATAACAAGTATAATGAATTAAGCACTTTAAGTGTCATCATCACAAAATCTTCCAAATTATGCTCTACTATTTGCTTAATTCTGGGCTTAGGCATAATATGTTATTTTATCAAATAAAGTAACTTATTATATATTTCCAGGACCATCCTGAAATTTAATTCCCAATTTGAAAATTAAACCATTAAATATTTAAATGTCCAATCTTCAATATTTTTTGATTTTAATAGTCCAACTATTTAATCAATTATTTGAGGTACTATTTATTATAATGATTACAATAATCCAATTATTTAATCAACTATAATATTAATTCAATTATATTGATTACTATAATCAAATTATAAAATCAACTATTTTATTGAATTTGTTTGAATATAGTCCAACTATATTAATTAAAACAACATTAAATATTAGTCCAACTAATACTTTTAATATATCTGACGAGTGATATTTGTTTGAGGCGCGTATGGCGAGTAATTGAACGAATATTGCAAATTCAATTCTTGCCTCCCACTATTTTTCGTCGAGCCTCTAACCCTCTGTCGAGTACTTGGGAAACCGTGTTTCCTAGTGGGCTAGGATCCCGTTAAAGTATCACACAATCTTGACTTTGGCCAACAAATTGTATGATAATTAACTAGGTAGATCTCGAAGATCAATTGGATCTCATCCAACTCCTAGATCCAGTAGGTGGACATCCAAGTCCGAAACATATATCTTATATATGCCTATATATCGAATATACCCTAACCTTTTTCCTCTGAATCAACTAGGCCTTGGCTTTGGCACAACAAACCTAGTGATCCCAGTCAAGCGTGGACCCATTGACCATGGAAGCTTCGTAATCAATGTCGTTGGACAAGAAGTGGTCTTGACTTTGGCCAACAAACCACAACTTGGACAAGACATCAATATGAACAAAGCCTCGTGATTCAAACACATCTTCGACGGACAAGGGCTTGACTTTGGCCAACAACCCATGACAATCTAGGATCTTGAGTAAGAATCACTCAATGGAAGGAAAAGACGCATGATATTTTATGAGGGCTTTTCGCGTGCAAATTGGCTACCAATTTAATTATCTTTGTTAAGGTCTCATCATCATACACCCTTAAACATGCATTCTAAATACATAATAAAGCGCATATGAAAATAAATAATAATGATATGCGGATGGATACTTAACACATTGATCCTAGATCAAATCTCTCCCTTTCTCTCTCAAGCTAGCACTTGTATTACTTCTACCCGTTACACTACACTTCTAAAGAAACCTCATTTACATTGAGGGAATAGGTGAGAAAAGAATACAAAGAGAATAAGGTGATAAGGCTGGACGCGCAGGTCCAATTTAATAAATCAAATTTATTACAATAATTTCCAAAATTGCCCCCACCCGACTAATATCCATCCGATATACATTATTCATTCATCACAACCATGTATTCACACAAGCATGTTATCAATCAATCTAATCAAATTAATTAATCTGATAATTAGTGATCATCCAATGTTCAAACAACGATTTGATTTTGTGCGAGTCAAACTCGTTTTGCGAATAAGTACTCAAAGTACGAATTCTCGAATTAAATTAAACTACAACATTAAATCCAATTTAATATGTATTTAATACTAACTCACTATTTAATTCCAAATTAAATATTACACTTTATTAATAAACCTTTTACGACTTAAATTCCAAATTTAATCGTAACGCGTCTCAAAGACCGATTAACGTCCAACGTCAATTCAATTAAAGTCCAATGGGCTTTTAATTGATTTCTTAAGGCGTGGACTTTTGGTCAACTCGGGTCAAACCGAATAACCAAAATCCAATCCGGGATTTACCCCATAAGCCCATAAATCAATCTTGGCCCATTAGGCCCAATTTAAACTTTAAAGGTTCATTAAGTCGCATTTGGGCTTTATGGAACAGTTTTGGGCCCAATTGGATCCAATCCAATTTGCCTAAACCCAACTTTGTACAACAAAGCCCAATAAGCCCAATTACAACATAATAAGCCCAAATCCAATTTAAAGGCCCAAATAATTAAATTATCAAATTCCAAATTTCCAATTTAATTACCTAAAGTGTATATCATGATTAATCACCTAAATCAATATTTCCCAAACATCATATTAGTCCAATTAATCATGCTTTACATCATTATTACATGTCCAACACATTAATGAAAAATCAAAAATCACCCATTTACATGCTTAAAGTCTCGGCCAAGGGAGTTATTTTTGTCCGATTCGAATTCAATCCAATTAATTCCACAATCGACATCGAATTAACTTCCCGAATGATTTTCAACACATCCAATGAATTAAAAAATCAAAATTCCAAGACATTTTAGGGCATTATGCATTCGGCCAACTTAAGAATTTTGGGGATTTTATTCAATTCAAAATTCAATCCAATTAATTCCAAATTAACATCATCCTACATGATTCTAATTCATCCAATGAATCAAAATCAAAATTCCAAATTTACAAAATACCTACATGCATTCGGCCAACACATATATTTTGGGGAAATTTGATCCAATCACAATTTCAACAAATTGATCCAATCAATCTTAAATTAAACATCATTTAAACATGCTCAATCAAACAATTTAACCAAATCATGCTCAAAATCAATTTTTCCAATTTTAAGCCCTAAAAATTTCATGCTTGAACCTAGGCTCTGATACCATTGTTGGTAATTATCTAGGTCCCAAGATCATCAAACAAGCATGATAAAGTGTGAAATACATATCAAAGAAGTTGCGGAATACTTACATCGATCGGTTGAGACGAATTGATGACGAACAAAACCATTTTGGCTCCAAAAACGCAACTGCAGTGTGCAGTCCACTGTCTTGGATTCCAGAATTTGCTTCATGGATTTGAGCTCCGAATCTTCGTCGTTTGATTCCCGGCTCGTGGGTGAGTGTCCCTAACACCTTCGTACAATCTCGGTGTGCTAGCACTCACTTGATTTTGCACAAAATCACCACATTTCTTCTTGCCATTCACGGCAGTGCAGTGAAGAAAGGGACTGCCCCTTTGGGCGTGAACATCTGGAGAGAAAGAGAAGAGATATGTGTTGTTTTTTTTAAAAAGTGTATATGTTTGGTTTATATATTTTCCAAAATATATTAATGATTTACCAAATAATTTTCAAAAAGTCAAATGGTGTAAATCATTTAATTGATTTCAAAAATCAATTCAAATACCAAACATCCAACCACTCCACTAACTATTCCAACAACTTACATTCTCAAAGTGACAAGTTGTCTTTTCAATCAATCAATCACATCACTCAAAGTGACGTTTGATTTGACGCTTGATGTGACGAATGATTTGACGCTTGATGTGACTTGCGTTGCCGCACTCGAATTCGAAATGCGAATGCGCTCGCAATCACTCTCGGGCTCGGGTTCGCTAATTCCTAATTAGCGAATTTTCCGTTGCGTCGTAATTAAATGATTACGCCTAGCGAATTCACTATTCACGTCGCTAACGAATTAATTCTGAATTAATTCGCTCGCCCGAATTAAAATCCAATTTCAATTCTGCGTCGAAATCCAATTTCATTTAATATATCGAATATATTAAGTTACTCTACTCGATTAATTCCAAATTAATCGTTCTCTCTCTCTTTAGACGATATTTTATCCCAGATAAAATATCTCCGTAATTAATCCCAGATTAATTTTCTCTCTCATTGAATTAATCCCAGATTAATTAAAGTGCGAGTCATACTTCATCGGTGTATCATTGGGACGCGACCCATGAGATCCCCGGATATGTTGGCAGTAAATCGGGTCGTCGGACTATCCGAACACGTACGTACCAAGTACTACGTTTTACCGATTTACAAGACAAGGTTAGCCTCTAGCAAAACGCCATGCCTACCCAATTCTCCGGAAATATTCTTACAGGAATATATAGATCTGTATCAGGCGTAGTATACACAGTATTGCGTATTTCGATCCAGTATCGGAGTCACGTGCTAGGCCTGGGGCTGGAGTTGTGTCTGCCCCGTACGAAGCACATGTCGGATGTCTGGTAACTAGTCTCTATAATCGGATATACATGACCTAGTCATAATACCCCGATGGCCGCGCAGCACTTAAGAGCACTAATACCGTATCCTACGTGACATCATCTCCACTATGACTGGAGTGATACTTCCGTCTTGACATCACACCCAATACTCTACGATTCTCAATATACTCAGTATCGGCATACACAGAACCTGTTACACCGCCCTGGACGACTCAACAAAAGTATATTGATTGTCGCAAGCATTAGCGGTGCAAGTCTCAGGTTAAGACCAAATTACACCTACCCTGATTTCGGACTCCCATAGACACACAGTCATACTACCAATGGGATTCCGAGGGGGTCTATCCAGAGCGAAGCTGTTTCTCCGTACCATCGGTGAAACACAACCTCCTACCGCACTTGCATAAGCATCCAATACTTAAATATATGAGAACTATGCCGTTGTGCCCTCACAACGCGCACAAGTGCAATACTAGCCTATTCCGCATTATCGATGTCCAGTCTCGATAATACTATGACTAGGGATATTTAATGATTAATCCTTCGCGGACTGATACTGTCTCATATCATCTCAATCCAGGAACTAATCATATGGACCTCTCTCTCATTTATATATCTAAGGTGATCTAATCACAAATGATGAGAGTGCAATTTCCTTGTCACATAGTTAATTTGTACAACAACACTATGATCTGTACAAATAGTGACGCTATGGGTCATATTATCCAACAGGTTGTCCTATAAATAATGATAATATATGTCATTTCTTGGAAATGAAATTCCCATAATATAATCGGCGAAAGCTTGGCTTTCGATAAAACTCTCCGAGAACTCGTACATTGAAAACTGTACGCGACCTGGTGTCTCATACGCTTTGAGCATATGAATTCACAAACAGGCCAATCCAAGTGATAGTCACTGGATTGATATTAAGAACATATGTTAGTTTCTTAGAGAACTAAGGATGCTGTCTTTTACTATGGAGAATGAGAACTTGAAGTGACTGGGATCACCGTTGCAAGTTTCCTAACCGATAATAACAACTATTAGTCGCGAAACGGTACTATAACAGTTTGAATAACGGAACAGTGAGCTGGAAAAATCTTCCAAGCAAGATCCTATTACATAATACAACAAATGCGGGTTATTGCTGCAGCTGAGGCAGCAATAGAAACCATTTGGGTCGATAATAAATCTAATTAGATTAGATATAGTTCTATTAGCAGCTGAGCTAGGCTACAGCGCAGGCTAAAGAATTAATGGTCTCATCAACGATCCAAATACATACTTCGATATTCATTTGATTCGTTCATATCATACATCATGGCGATGTGATGATCGAATAAATCGCATCAGACGATAATCATGCAAATCCGCTGACGAAAGCCTTTTCTCAGCAGTTTGATCCAACTGTACATAGTTCGGGTGTTAGACACTCGAGTGACTAGCTATAGGCCAAGTGGGAGATTGTTGGACAGTTATGACCCATAGCGTCACTATTTGTATAGATCATGGTGTTGTTGTACAAATTAACTATGTGATAAAGGAGATTGCTCTCTTATCATTTGTGATTAGATCACCAAGATGTATAAATGATAGGAGGTCCATGTGATTTGTTCCTGGATTGAGAAGATATGAGACAGTATCAATCCACGAAGGATAAATCATTAAATATCCCAAGTTAGAGTATTATCGAGATTGGACATCGATAATGCATAAAAGACTAGTATTACACTTGTGCGTGTTGTGAGGGCACAATGGCATAGTTCTCATATATTTGGGTATAGGATACTAATGCAAGTGTAATAGGAGGTTGTGTTTTACCGATGGTACGGGAAACAGCTTCGCTCTGGATAGACCCCCTCGGAATTCCATTGGTAGTATGACTATGTGTCTATGGAAGTCTGAAATCAGGGTAGGTGTATTTGGTCTTAACCTGAGACTTGCACCGCTAATACTTGCGACAATCAATATACTTTGGTTTTGGTCGTCCAGGGCTTTAACAGGTTCTGTGTAGGCCTCTGCTTGGTATATTGAGAATCGTAGTGTGTTGGGTGTGATGTCAAGACGGAAGTATCACTCCAGTCATATTGAGATGATGGTCACTTAGGATACGGTACTGGTTCTCTTATGTACTGCAGTCATCGGGATAAAATGACAAGGTCATGTTTATCCGATTATAGAGACTAGTTACCCGTCATCCGACATGATCTTCGTACGGGGCAGACACAATTCCAGCCCCAGGCCTAGCACGTGACATCCGATACTGGATCGAAATACGCAATACTACGTATACTACGCCTGATATAGATCATATATTCCTGTAAGGATATTTCTGGAGAATTGGGTAGGCATGGCGCTTTGCTAGAAGCCAACCTTATCTTGTAAATCGGTACAAACGTAGTACTAGGTACTTACGTGTTCGAATAGTCCGACGATCGAATTTACTGCCAACATATCCGGGGATCTCATGGGTCGCTTCCCGAAGATTCACCGATGACGTATGACTCGCACTTTATTAATCTGAGATTAATTAATGATGAGAGAGAAAATTAATCTGGGATTAATTACGAAGATATTTTATCTGGGATAAAATATCAATTAAAGAGAGATAACGATTAATTTGGAATTAATTGATAAAATAATATATTCGATATATTATACGAAATTAGATTTCGACGCGGAATTGAAATTAGATTTTAATTCGGGCGAACGAGTTAATTTAGAATTAATTCGTTAGCGATGTGAATAGTGATTTTGCTAGGCATAATCATTTAATTACGTCGCAACGGAAAATTTGTTAATTTGGAATTAGTGAACCCGAGCCCGAGATTGTTTGCGAGCGCATTCGCATTTCGAATTCAAGTGCGGCACGCAAGTCAAATCAAGGGTCAAATCGCTAGTCGCATCAAGCGTCAAATCATTAGCCACTTTGAGTGATGTGACAACTTGTCACATTGATTGATTGAATGATGTGACTTGATGGGAGTGGTTGGAAAAACTTTAATGCCATTTGTTTGTTTTTTTTTTGGAAAAAGAAAATGGTAAATCAATTTTAGAAATTGAAAAGTGTATTAGATACACAATTTAATCTAACCAAACACAACTCTCTCACTCTCCTTTCTTCTCTCCTCTCACGCCAATGGTGGGCATTTCTTCTTCTGTTTTTTCTGGGCAAAAACCGAGAATGAAGGGAAGCAAAGTGTGATAATTTTTATGGCAAAAACATCAAGAGCTAGCACTCAAAGAGACATGCGAAGGTGATAGGGAAACCCACCCGTGAGCTTGGGATTTCATCACAAAGCTTGGAGCTTTCATGGAGGACCAAATCCGTAAATGGAGACCCAAAACAACAACTCACTGCCAAGCATGACAGAGGTAGAAAATCGATTTTTGTTGTCCACCGCATCACTCAACCGCTCGATGTAAGTATTCTGCAACTTTTTCGATTGTATTCACACTTGTTTCATGCTTGTTAATCGATCCTCGGGACCGTAGAACTCCAACACTTGTATCTAATTTTTTTTGTTACTTATTGTTTTTATTTTCTTGTGTTTCAGGTTCTCAGAAACTACATGAGACGAACCAGAAGCTTTGAACTCCGACCGCTTGACCCAGAAATTGAAAGAACCATCAGACAGTTGAGAAGAGAAAGGCGAGAAGGCCAAGAAGCAATTATCAACATGAAACCTGAACCTTTGGAGGTTGCACCACCAATACCCATTCGAGACAGAACCATTTCGGTGGTCAACGGCTTCATTTCATGTATTGTACTTCCTCCTTTACCAGCAAATGCGTGTGACATCAAAATATGCATTCAGATGATTCAACAGTTAGTGCAGTTTGGGGGGAAAGCAACTAAAGATCCTAATACCCACATCAGCAACTTTCTGGAAGTTTACGATACTTTCAATTACAACCGAGAAGCTGAAGAACCAATGAGACTGCGGGTTTTTCCATACAATAGAGCTAAAGCTTGGCTACATTCACTACCAGCAGGTTCCATCACAACTTGGAACACTTTCTACGAAGCTTGGGAAAGGTACAAAGATTTGCTCCGGAAATGTCCTCACCATGAGATTCCAAAATGGCTTCAAGTCCAAACTTTCTATAATGGACTTTCTGGACTAATGAGAACCACAATTGATGCTGTTGTTGGAGGAGCTTTAATGGCTAAAGGAGAAGATCAAGCCTGGGACCTAATCGAAGAAATGGCCAACAACAATTCCTTATGGCCAACAGAAAGGAGCATGATCCAATGAATTGCAGGAATTTATGAAGTTGGAGCCAATACAGCAGTCAACGCCAAGCTGTGTCAGATATGCAAATTCATGGAGACTCTCAGCACTCAAAGCAACATTGGAGCCACAAGTTCTCCTTTTGGAAGAGCACTAGAACCAAACCAACTTAAAGAGATGGTGAATTATGTCAACAATTTCAACAGACAGGTGAACAATCCATATTCCAACACTTACAACCCAGGGTGGAGGAATCATCCCAATTTTTCACGGGCAATAATTCAGGGTAAAAGAACAATCCACCACCTGGATTCTAACAGTAGAACTATCCACCATCAGGATTTCAACAACAGAACAAAGGCCAGAAACATGAAAAAGAACCAGAAATGAAAGAATGGATTGCAGAGATGTTCAAAAAACAACAAGCAGCATATGATGCTATGTTTCAAAGCCAATCTGCTTCCATCAAAGCACTGGAGAATCAAATTGGACAACTGGCCAATGCTCAGAGTTTCAAACCGCCAGGAAATCTTCCCAGCAATACAGAACCAAATCCAAGGAACATACGGAAGGAGCAGTGTCATGCCATAATGTTAAAAAGCGGTACTGAAATCAACAAAGATGTTGGAGCCAAAACAACTGCTGAGGAAGTTTCAAAAGAAACAAAGCAACAGATGGAGGAAAAAGAACAGATCACTCCACCTTCACCTTTTCCTCAGCGTCTTCGGAAAAATAAACTGGACAAAGCAGTTTGCTCGTTTCCTGGAGATGTTCAAAAAGCTGCACATCAATATTCCATTTGCAGAAGCTTTGGAACAAATGCCCAGCTATGTAAAATTCATGAAAGCCATTCTTTCATGAAAACGGAGATTGGGAGATTACGAGACAGTAGCATTGACAGAAAAATGCAGTGCTATCATTCAAAGGAAGCTTCCCCCAAATTTGAAAGATCCTGGCAGTTTCACCATTCCTTGCATCATAGGAGAGCATAATTTCGGTAGGGTTTTGTGTGATTTAGGTGCGAGTGTTAACTTGATGCCTTTTTCTATTTTCAAGAAATTGCAGATTGGAGAAACAATGCCAACTTCAGTCTCTCTACAACTTGCTGATAGAACGCTCGTATTTCCAAGAGGCGTAATTGAGGATATGCTGGTCAAGGTTGACAAATTCATTTTCCCAGCAGATTTTATTGTCCTTGATATGGAGGAAGACACAGACGTGCCAATCATCCTCAGGAGACCGTTCTTGGCTACAGGTCGAACCATTATTGATGTACAAAAATTAGAATTAACCATGAGGGTACGGGACCAAGAAGTAACATTCAATGTTTTCAAGGCCATGAATTTCCCAGATGATGAAAAGAAGGATGAATGTTTCAGACTTGATGTAATACATAGTACCATACAGAATTCTGATGAAAGGAAAAGTTCTACTGACAAACTTAAAGCACCTTAATTGCCTGTGGAGCCTGAAGATAAAGCGTCTTTTGCACTGAAAAAGCCCATTCTTGCACTGCAAGCAACATAAGAGAAAAAGTTCCACCAACTCAACGAATGGGAGTAATTTCACAATCAGCCTTTTGAGGATGCCAAATTGTACAAAGAAAAGGCAAGGAAAAGACATGATGGGAGGTTAGTGCGCATACAACTGGAACCATGGAAGAAGGTACTGTTAAACAAATCAATGGTGAAATTATTCCCATGGAAGCTAAAATCACGGTGGTCAGGTCCATTTGTGATCACCAAGGTTTTACCAGACAGAGCCGTTAAGATACATGATCCAGACTCCAACAAAACATTCAAGGTTAAAAACAAGCGTGTTAAGCACTACTGGGGAGAATCATTTGAGCGACAAAAAGAAAGTGTCATACTTTCAGATCCAACATAACGTTTAGGCAGTCATGTCTAGCTGACGACTTTAAACTTAGCGCTAGCTGGGAGGCAACCCATGCAATTTTTGTATATATTGTGATTTGGTGTGATTTCATTTTGTGTGTTTAGTTTTTGCAAGTTAAGTCATTTCAGGATGGAAGAAGTTCTCGCAAATCTTCACAAGCAATTTCCTTATCTCCCTTAAAAATCTCTTATGAAAGTCTACAAAGCACGCTTGGAACGGATGAAGTTACTGATGATCAAAAGTATTCCTACTGAAATTCGTTGGATTATTTAAGCACGGGTTCGATTGGCAGGTGAGTCTTCATACTCTTTTATTTTACATCCGCCTGGTTTAGGAAGGAGAACCTATGCTAAAAAAAGAAGAGCCAAAAGAATGTGTGTTTGTTATAAATATGCTCGTATGTTTTGTGATACTCGTTGTCGTTCTTTAGGAATGGTGTCTGATAACCACGAAGATAAGATTAATTTCATTAGGGATGGCTTGAGTAAAAAGTCTTTGGATGATATATCTAAAACTTTTGAGACACATCCCAGTGGATATGTGTGTCGCGAAATTCATGTGTTATATGCACAATTTCAAAGAGAAAGACAACAGTTAAGTCTTGGGAATCTGACTCAAAAAGACCCTGTTTGCCAATTTATAAGAAAATTGGTTGGGAAGCTTGTCCCTGACGTCAATCAAGCCGCTACAGTTCTTGTACATATTATATCTCTTTGTCTTTTCCTAATAATTGTAATTTGTTTTGTTGTTTTCTTTTATTTTCTCCGACAGGATCCAGACCTTTTTTACTATCACGATTTATTTTACTGTTAACTAATAATTGTCATTTGGCAGGTACTAGTGCTATTATTTTACTCACTATTTTCAGGTGTTATAAATTCAACTCATCATTGCACTTTTGAAGACATCCAGAGTAAAACATGGAAGCCACTTCAAGAAGACGAGTTGAAAACATATGTGTGTTTTGCGGTACTAGTGTTGGTGTTAAGCCACAATACGTAGAAGCAGCACAGGAATTGGGTCGAGTCTTAGCTGTAAGGAATATGCATTTAGTATATGGCGGTGGCAATCTTGGACTAATGGGAATCGTTTCAAAGGCCGTACAGGAATGAGGCAGTCAAGTCTTGGGAATCATCCCAAAACCCTTGGCGGAGGCAAATCTTATTGGACCATCAAACGGAGAAGAGTTAATTGTGCCCGGTATGTCTGAACGACTGGTAGAAATGATTAACCGTTCTGATGCTTTTATTTCTTTGCCAGATGGCTTGGGTACATTGGAGGAAATTTTTACAGTGTTATCTTGGGCGAACCTGAACATACACCAGAAACCGCTTGGACTGTACAACGTTAAGGATTTAATGATTTTTTTTTTGTGTTTTTTTATGATGCCCGAAGAAATGGGTTCGTGTCAAAACCTTTAAAAGAACTCATCTTCACTGCCAGAACTGCTCCGGATCTAATTGACCAAATCTTAGCCTATGAACCACAAATTGACCCTATCCTTTCAAAGATAAATTGGTCCTAGGATGATCGTGGTAAGAGGCGTCAGATTAATCTGGATCCTAACATTTAACTTTTCGTGTAGAATTTTAGTTAACCAGGTACTATCTTCTAAACTCTTCTTCTACTGTTTAAGACATTGGGGACAATGTCTCATTTAGGTTTGGGGGAGGGAATTAGTTAATCTGTATCTTGTTTTTAGTTGTATGTTGTTTTTTTTTAGTCCAAATTTTTTTCGAAAAATACAAAAAAATTTGAAAATTTTTCAAAAATTACAAAAATATTTTGCTTTTTTGTGTTTTTATTTTGACTAAAAAGATGAAATTTGTGAGAGATAGCTGTGTAAGGAGTTCCTACTCCTGATACGTATTTCAACCCATTTTCGAAACAATTTAATTTTTGTTTATTTCATTTTGAATTATTTAATTTGTAATTCTCAATAAAATTGACTAAAATGGATCTTCATATGCTCAGTTGGCAGGTATTATCAACATGCATGGTAATATACGGACATGAGCTATAATTGAAAAGTTTGTAATATTCAGTGCTCTAGTTTATTTGGAGGAAGCATCTCAAAAAGTGATGGAGTAAAAAAAAACCGTCTGAGATCCGAGTTATTAAGTCCGTATGGGTGTTTTAACACCTAGTGCCCTAAAGCCAACTGGTTTGGGAGTCACTGGCCAAAAGCTCGCTACATGGATCAAGGATGTTGCAAAAATATATATATATATATATATATGAAGTCTGAGTAATTAAGTCCGTAGGGGTGTCTTAACATCTGGTGCCCTAAAGCCAACTGGTTTGGGAGCCACCGACCCAACACTCGCTACATAGATGGAAGATATTGTATATAATAAAAAATAAAAAAATCAGAAAAATCAGAAAATTATTCCATTGCTGCAAAAATGTGTGAATTCTGATAAAACTTTAGGACAAAAATTTAATCTCTTCTCAACTGCACTTGTGACTGTTGTGGGCAAAAATGAGTTCTTTAATATTTTATTGGCTGTGTATATGGAGAATGGTAAATAAAATCGGAGAATTTACTTATTCAGTAATTTAGAAAGAAAGAAAACAACTAGTGACTTTGAGTAGAAGTTTCATCTGATTAGTCACTAACTTCTTTATTCTCTTTTCTCTTGTCTTTTTGCTTTTGTGTGCATTAGTTTCACTATCTTTTTACTTTTGTAAAATGTTTGTGGGTATCATTGCTGTAAACCCTCACGAGACTACAACTCGTCCACTAGGGACACCTAGGTGTTTAAAGGCTTGTTGCATACGCTAAATGCAACTGTGATCCCTACGAAAGTGGCTTAGTTAAATTTTATTTTAAAGATGTTTATGTTATTTTATTCTGTGTTTTGCTCGAGGACTAACAAAATATTAGGTTGGGGGTGTGATGAGTGGTAATTATATCACTATTTCCCCCTCATTTAACTTAATATTTTGTATAGTTTTTTGAGTTTTGTGAATATTTTGATGTGTTTTGTGTTATTTTGTAGATAAATAAGTTTCAGGACTCTTTGGAGGTGATTTGGAGCCAAAACAGTGAAAAACGAACAAAAGGACAATTTGGTAATTTTGCGCGTCGTGACGCGCAAGCCTTCGGCCTCGTGACGCCTAACATACGTCATGAGTTGCTAACGTGCGCCGAAGAACACGTGTCAGAATATGAAAAGTTTGACTTGCTAACGTGTGCCTGCCACGTGTCAACATCACAGCCGATCTGCTAACGGGCGCCGTGACACGTGTCATCATCCTATGGTGTCGACAAACGCCATCGCCATGTGTCGCCACGTGTCAGCCACATCATCGTCCACATCAGCAGTAGACCGAGTCAACTCACCACATCATCATCAGCTAATCACAGCGTGTCAGGTGTCACAATCCTAGGTTCCGATATTCATTTTCACCACGTGTCGCCACGTCATCGCCATGTCAGCACAATCCTGTCGCCACATCAGCGCCACGTGGCGATCATTGCTGTAAACCCTTTTTACTTTTGTAAAATGTTTGTGGGTATCATTGTTGTAAACCCTCACGAGACTACAACTCGTCCACTAGGGACCCCTAGGTGTTTAAAGGCTTGTTGCATACGCTAAATGCAACCGTGATCCCTACGAGAGTGGCTTAGTTAAATTTTATTTTAAAGATGTTTATGTTATTTTATTCTGTGTTTTGCTCGAGGACTAGCAAAATATTAGGTTTGGGGGTGTGATGAGTGGTAATTATATCACTATTTCCCCCTCATTAACTTAATATTTTGTATAGTTTTTTTAGTTTTGTGAATATTTTGATGTGTTTTGTGTTATTTTGTAGATAAATAAAGTTTCAGGACTCTCTGGAGGTGATTTGGAGCCAAAACAGTGAAAAACAAACAAAAGGGCAATTTGGTAATTTTGCGCGTCGCGACGCCTAAAATACGTCATGAGTTGCTAACGTGTGCCAAAGAACACGTGTCAGAATATGAAAAGTTTGACTTGCTAACGTGTGCCTGCCACGTGTCAACATCACAGCCGATCTGCTAACGGGCTCCGTGACACGTGTCATCATCCTATGGTGTCGACAATCGCCATCGCCACGTGTCAGCCACGTCATCGTCCACATAAGCAGTAGACCGAGTCAACTCGCCACATCATCATCAGCTAATCACAGCGTGCCACGTGTCGCAATACTATGGTTCTGATATTCATTATAACCTTATCCATAATACACATGTCGAGCTCTCTGTATTCCACGCTGTCAATCACGCGCGTCGCGACGCGAGATGCACGTCGCGACGCGGACACCCTACCGAGGCCTATAAATTCAGCTCATTTTTCTGATTTCAGATGCATATTCCTCTCTGAATTCTCAGATGTAAATAGGGAGTTTTCTACCTAGTTTCGTTTTAATTTCAGTTTTGTAATTAATTTTAATTACGTCCTGTAATAGTAATTTACTTTTGTAATAGTAATAGTAATTTACCTTTTTTTAACTTTTACAGTTTTTACTATTCAACCATGAGGAGGTAACTTCCCCCCTGCTATGGTGAAAGGTAATTCTTTTACTATTTCTATTTAGATTAATCTCCCTTAATTATAATATATTCACTATTTAAAATTTTATTTAATAAGGATACCGCTATATTGGTCGGTTGGTAATTCATTTTAAACTGGTTTAAACCTGACTAAGCAAGGATACCGCCAGATTGGTCGGTTGGTAATTAAATTTTCTTACAGGTTTATTTTGGTTTCGTCTTTATGGCTGGTTGGACTTAATTTGACTTAACCAGGTTACCGCCTATATGGCTGGTTGGTTAAATTATCACAAGTTAATATATTATATTAATGGAGATATCTAAATGGTAAATAGTAAAAGTAGATCATTTTACCTTAGCATTTTATTTTATTGTAAATTTAGTTTTCAGCATTTTTACTTTATGTCTTTTATTTTACTAGCCTTAGTTATGAATTGTGATGAATTCTAATATCACCGGCTTATAAGGGGTTATTTTATAGTTTTGGTAATTTAAAGGTTTGCTTATTAGTTTTAGTTTAATGCGTCTTGTTAATTGGCCACTAATAAGATTGATATGGTAAATCTAAAATAAACTTGACAAAGGAATTTTAGGTTTCAGCCTTAGACTTAGTAGCCCACGATCTTCATTGAGGATAGATAACCATTTAATAGATTTTCTTACAGGATAGACATATACCTGTCGAGCGGGGGTAGCCATAATTGGAACTTAAACTTAATGAATCCAGGTAATTTGGTTGACATAGACATATGGTTCAATTGGGTTATACTGGGTATTTGTAATTGACCATCGGAAGAAGTTTTTACATAAGTTCGTGTTCCAGGTTAGTAAATCAATATATTACCCAACTATAAGATAACCACTTCATCTTTAAATAATATTGGAATAAATCACAACCCTGGATATTTTATTAATATTGAATTTTTCTTCAGTTTACTTTCGTGCAACTTTATTTACTAGTTTTAAATTTAATTTGTAAGTCACCATCCCAATCAAAACAAACAATCTGTTAGATACTAGTAAACATTTGACCTCATCAAATTAATAGTTTAGGTATTAAGTCCTCGTGGGATCAATACTTTTTATACTACTTGAACGATACGTGCGCTTGTGTTATACGCGTGTGATTACGCACCGATCAGTCATTGTATAAGTATAATCCCTCCATCACAAGTATTCGGATTATACCAGAGATATATATATTAATGTCAAACCTATTTAGGTACAATCCCATCGACGTATTAGTTAACGATCTCTTAATAACACTCAGAACTCACTTCTACAGTGTACCACATGCCCATGGATTTAACAGATCGCTAACCCAATATTGAATACCTATGCTCTGTACACATAACTGACGGATCTTTTCTTGACACACATAGGATATCCTGAGAATCAGTCCACACCCAATGAACATGAGGAGGTCTGACATAAATAAGTCGGTGACATGTCTGCCATCAAAGTGTGGAGGATATACCATATATCCACAATGGTATCTCAAGTGAAAGAATCACTATGCTACTCAATCCGAAAATATTCTTATTGAAGTTAGTGTACCATCCATTAAGAATATTTGGTGAGTCATTCAGTATTTATCCGATATAAACACTTACATGTCTATCCGAGTCTCCGAAACTCATGGTTCATTGATAATCAACCATTGAGATCCAAGATTCCAATATAAGACATGTACCGATCTCTGTGGGTTTACTTACTGACCAAGTAATGTAAACCTTGACCAGGGACTCTTTGAGAATGCACAGTTATGACACAACTCAATGTCAGTTGCGACATTTTTGCAATTGTATCATAACTAATCATTCTAAGGTCAAATACATCTTTACCATATCATAAAACAATTTATATTAAAAAAACTGTTTATTTTATTCATAATAAAATATTTACAAAATTATTTACAAGGAAATAAAAAAGAAATTAGTGTTCCGAGTACCAATCCTAAAGAAAATTCTCCCACTTGCTCTAGTGCCAATAACGATTGTATCTCATACCCATCGACTCCACAAGTTTATCAAACAACTTGGAATGAATGGCCTTGGTAAGCGGGTCTGCTATATTATCTTCACTTGGGACCTTACATACGATAATGTCCCCTCGCGACATAATCTCTCGAATGATGTGATACTTCCATTCCAAATGCTTCGATTTCTGATGCGCCATCGGTTCATTTACTTGTGTAATAGATCTATTATTATCACAGTATAACGGAATCAGATTCTCGATACTTGGGATGACTCCTAACTCTGTGATAAAGTTCTTCACCCAAACAGCTTCTTTTACAGCTTCTGAAGCTGCAATATATTCTACCTCTGTGGTGGAATTAACTGTGGACCCTTGTTTGGAACTTTTCCAACAAACTACACCTCTGTTAAGTGTAAACATTGATCCTAATATCGACTTTCTATCATCAGGATACGATTGGAAATCTGAATCCATATACCTATTAACCTGCAGTTTATTTCCTCCATATATCAGAAACGTATCCTTAGTACCTTTAAGATACTTAAGGATATGTTTAATGGCCATCCATTGGTCATTACTTAGATTGGACTGATATCTGCTGGTTGCACTAACCGCGAAGCTGATATCAGGCCTAGTACATAATATGGCATACCTGATGCTGCCCAAACACGAAGCATAAAGCTGATTAGACATTCTAATCTTCTCATCTTTTGTTTGTAGACACATATTCTTCGAATGATGAATGCCATGTCTGAATGGTAAATTTGATGTCTTACAGTTACCGAAGTTGTACCGTGCTAAGATCTTATCTATGTACGTTGATTGGGATAACACAATGATCTTCCTTTTTCTATCTCTATAAAGCTTTACGCCTAAGATATAAGAAGCTTCTCCCAGGTCCTTCATAGAGAAATTCTTACAGAGGTAAGCTTTAACGCCCTGCATCATCTCGATATCATTCCAAATGATCAGGATGTCATCAATATAGAGAACTAAAAATACCAACATACTCCGACTTGCCTTTTTATATACACATGATTCTTCTGAATTCTTGAGAAAATCAGAATATTTGATTATCTTGTCGAATAGAAGATTCCAACTTCGCAAAGATTGTTTAAGTCCATAAATGGACTTCTTAAGCTTAAATACCGTGCCCGCGTTTTCACTGGATACAAAACCTTCCGGCTGTTCCATATAGATTTCTTCGTCAATAAATCTATTTAGAAAAGCTGTTTTGACATCCATATTCCAAAACTGGTAATCATGGTACGAAACAATAGACAACAAAATCCTAATAGACTTTAGCATTGCAACTGGTGAAAAAGTTTCAACGTAGTTGACACCAAGTCGTTGCGTATAACCATTAGCTACCAGTCGGGTCTTAAAGGTTTCAACCTTTTCATCAGGCTCACTTCCTTTTGTAAACCCATTTACAACCGATAGGAACAATTCCTTCAGAAAGCATAGCCAAGTCCCAAACTTGATTATGATGTATGGAGTCTAACTCAAATTTCATGTCCTGTTTCCACTTTATTGAGTCGATGTCGAACATCGCCTCTATATAGGTATAAAGGTCAGTCTCTTTAATTAAAAGAACATCAAGACTCATTTCTCTGTATCAAACAATAGTGATCATGAGCTCTTAATACCCTAACGGACCTACGGAGTGTGTGTGTTGAAAGTTCTTCATCTACTTGAACTTCAGGTACCTCTATTCGTTCGTTGGTTTCAGGTTGTACTTCATCAAGTTCAATATGTCTATGATTACATCCTTCAGATATCAATTCTATTTCTAGAAATTTAGCGAAGTGAGCTACGAACATATTTGGATGCTTGGTATCATAGAATAAATATCATTTCGTATTTTAAGGATATCCAACAAACCTAAACTTTTATCCTCGAGGAAAAAGATTATTATCTTTTCTATCCTGACATATGCAGAACATCACCGAATCCTAACATAATTAAGATTCGGTTTCCTACCGGTCCATATCTCATACGGAGTCGTAGGAACAAATTTGGAAGGAATCTTTTTCAAAATATGAGTGTCAGTTAAAAGAGCATAACCCCATAAGTAGTAGGGTAAATCTGTAAAAATCAACATAGATCAGACCATATCCAATAATGTCTAATTTCTCCTTTCAGACACTTCATTATGTTGTGGAGTACCCGGAGGAGTCTATTGAGCGAGAATCTCATTCTCTTTAAAATAATCAGTGAAGTCACCACTCATATATTCACCGCCTCGATCCGATCGAGGCGGTTTTATATAATTTCCAGTTTATTTTTCTACTTTATTACGAAATTCTTTGAACTTTTCAAAGGTCTATGATTTATGTTTCATCAAATAAACATAACAGTCATTGACACATCATCGGTAAAAGTAACAAAGTATGAAAAACCACTATGATCAGTCTTACTCATGGGACCACAAACATCAGAATGTATGAGTTCCAATAAGTTAGTGGCTCGATGTTCCACACCCGAAAATGGGGCTTTAGTCATTTTACCTTGAATGCAAGATTCACAAGTTGGATAGGGTTCAATTGTGAGATCCTGAATCAAACCATTCCTAGCCAACTGGATTAGGCGTCTCACGCATATATGACCTAACCTCATATGCCAAAGTTCAGTATTATTTATTTTAGATAATTTACGTTTATTAATCTTAGTATTCAAGATATCTCGAGAAGTATGCAAAATATAGAGACCATGTTCATTTGGACATACAAGGATCTGACTATTATTTCTTTCATATAAATACAAGGAACAGTTCTTAATATTTACATGATATCCCTCTGAATCTAATACAAAAAGTGATATAATATTAGCTACGCATCCTGGTACAACATAACAGTCATATAACAAAAGTCTCCTACTAGGAACAGGAATCTCTCAAAATCCAATTGCAACTGCATCTAGAGAGTCAGCACTCCTGAAACACAATTACATCTCTCCAGATTTCAGCTGTCTACTTGCCTTCAACACCTGCAACGAATTGCAAATGTGAACAGGACAAGCAGAATCTAAAATTCAACTAGATGTTACAGCTTCACAAACTAAGGAGATATCAATAACACGAAAAAAATTACTGATATCGATGCTCTTTCCTTAATGATCTAGCCCAGGTAGTCTGGACAATTCCTCTTCTAGTGCCCGATCTTACTACACTGGTGGCACTTGTCTTCAGAAGCCCTTTTAGGCTTCGCTATCTTACCTTCCGGAGGAACATTAGAACATTTCTTTTTCTTTCCATTTGTCTTATTCCCTTTCTAATTGAAATGGGAAGAAGCGGAAAGTGAAGTGGTTTCAGAGGGTGAGTCGGCACTCCCTTCCTTAAATCCTCCTCCGCCATGAGAAGTATCTTATGCAACTCATGGTAAGAATAGTGAATCTCGTTCATGTGAAAGTACATTACAAACTAGCGATATGAAACCGGGTGCAAACCTATAATGACACTCCAACCCAGAGTATCATTGAGAAGGATATCGCTTCGCCTTAATTTCTCGATCAGATCGATCACAGCCTGTCCCTCATAAAGACTTGAATGGAACAGTTCCATTACTACTCTATGAACCAAAACTTGTTCTTGATTCATGAATAATTCTCGGAGTCGTGCCATCATGCTATATGCATCAGACATATCAAAATATTGCCTCTTCATTTCTGAAACTAGTGAACTGAGAATATATAATTTAACCCTTAAATCATCATCTTTACATTTCTGAAGAGTCTCAATTTCCTCCGGTGGTGCATCTTCAGATATAGCAAGTGATAAACGACCCTTCAATACATATCCCATCTTCTCAGATCTGAGGACAATCCTCAAATCCATATTCCAGTCAGCAAAGTTCTCAACGCCTTTAAGCTTATTCGTAGCCAACATACGAGCAAAAGGGTTGTCGAAGAAGTCGCCATCGTAAATCTATCACATAGATAGCGAAAAACGGTTAGCAAAATAAATAGTTTCATATAATATCATAAAACATTAAATAGATCATGAATTTTTAATCTAAAAATGCCCCTCCCACTATTTAATGTAAAAATGTAATCCCCAAACAGAATACAATACATTAAATAACCAAATTAAATACAATAGTGAAAAGTGGACCTCATGAATATATTTCAACTCACAGCTTTGGCACGTTCTCGTCAACGTATATTCATTAGGTAGACAACTCATTGTCAATCACTCACCAGTGACTCCTATATTCCGGTCCTGATCGTTTCTCATTGTGACAACTTTAGCACGTTCACAAGGAGGCGTAGCAAGGTTAAAATTATCAATGATAAATTCAAGATACTCGCATAATCCTGACAGCTTTGGCACGTTTAGGATTTTCACTTTCACTTGAATTTACCTAATATCATATATTTATCCGATAAAAATAAATTGCTATCGGCTGTACCCTCACAGCTTTGGCACGTTCTCGAATATAGTCATAAAAATTTATTTATAAACTGTATTGATAAGACGGAACATGCATCAAATACATATTAATTATTAAACCTTATTAATTAGGGATTTTCATCAAAAATGTCTTACACCTTTATTTTTATCAAATTAAATAAATACATACATGCCTAAAGTAAAGATTTGTAACATCCCCATCCAGGAGATGCTACCAGCAGGGAATAGGCCGTACTATCTTCCTGAGCCTCTGACTATCTGACTGTAATCCTTACTTCAACTTTAACTCAATGTAAACTCATACATGGGACCATTGTCCAAAAACAACAATGTATTTTAATATTGATAACTGTATGCTCAAAATGACATCTCTTTCATGACTCTTATTCATGACACCTTAACCTTTAACACAAATAATCTCTACTATACAAAATGCACGATTCATGACTTTTCTTAAACTGTGACTGTACTGCATCTCTAACTCAACCTAGTCAACACCATAGTGACTGGCATATGTATCCATCCTCCTGAACCGTCCTCCGAGTAACCTGCAAAATAAGAAATTGGGAGTGGGGGTTTTAGATCGTTTGAACGATCTAGTGAGTGGACAGCTTAAAACAAAAACTAATTCTTTCTGAAAATTCATGGTTCTAAAATCCGAATTCCTCCCAGAAAATAATCTTATCTGAAAACTCAACTATTTCTAACAATCTTTTCTGAAAACTCAATGTTTTCTGAAAAAATCTTTTCTGAAAACACTTTCACAAAACACACCTCTTTTCAAAAATCTATTTCTAGAAATCTGTTTATCTGCAGAAAACCTGACACATTGGGGCGTTACGTATCGTCGTCCCTCCATACGCCTAAACTAGTGGTCTTGGGGCGTTATGTATCACCGTCACCTAAGCCACTAAACTTGAGCCAGATGTGCAAATTCATGTCATTGAGGCGTTAAGTATCGTCGTCCCCCAATGCATGCCATTATCTTGTCCTTGAATCTAGGGTCTATGGGCGTTACGTATCACTGACTCCATAGCCCTAAAATCTAGTGGTCTTGGGGAGTTACATATCGTCATCCCTCAAGCCACAAATCTAGAGCTAGGGTGAGGATATATGATACCCTCCAGACTTTGAATCTCGGATCTAGGGGCATCTATCATCCTTAGTATTGCACTGTATGTGCACACGATATCTGTATCCGTCAATTCTATATCTAAGTCAAGTTACATATTGAGTTGGGTTTTTCCCCATGCCTCTAAAAACACAAAACTAATGCTTTATAAAACATTGCTTTCTAAAACACATTACTCAAATAATTTTAGTTCATAAACATCTAAGATAAACTTGGCTAATGCCCTAAATGCAGAATGTAAGTTTCAGCTCAAAAACATTTAAGTAAACATATGTTTCAGAAAAGCGTCCACTCACTAATTTGGAATCTGGCTGGCATTACTCACTTTGCAGAAGGAAATTACGGTTCATGCGATGATCTTAACTTATTTGATTTTCTTCATCCTCAAATCCTTCTAAGCTTGTTACTTCTCTTCTTGGCTTCTAGTAGGTTGCTTAACATATGCTCTTTTTTGGGTTTTGAAAAGGAAAATGACACTTTCCCTCTATTTTTCCCTTTCTTTCTTCTTTTTCTTCTCTTCTCTTCTCTCCCACGATTTCTTCTCTTCTCTTCTTTTCTTTGGGATGAGTGAATAATGTCTCTATTCATAATAGGGCTGAATTGGCTAATTGGTAATGTTTTAATATGAAGAAAAATCTGAATTTTGGAGAGAAATGTAGAGTTTTCTAGATAGGTCCGCAGATACTATTCATTTGAAATTGTGAGTTACATTTTTGACATATTTTTTGTTCGAATTTGGAAAAATTTTCAACACAGAAGTTGTAGGTCTCGATCTTAGCTTTACGTTGATTTAAAGTCATAAAAATCGGAAATCGTTTGAAAACGTTACGGCTGAAATACCATGGGCTATCCGGATTTATTCTTAGAATAAATTCCATATCGGAATTGCGAGAAATTTGCCGAATGTCCAAAAGGTCATTTCATGAGTGTATACGTGTTCGAACATAATTTATATCATGTATCATGCTTCCTATAACGTAATAGTCGTCAGGATTACCGGGGCGTTACAAGATTGGATTAAATATCAAAGTCAAAAAAGCAAATCAAATCATGGATTAAGAATCAAACTGGTTTTGATACCATTTTATTGAGATTTTAACGGTATAATCGAGTAACGCAGTGGAACGTGAAAATTCAAATTTTTCCTATTTCATTTATTTTCTTGTGTAATTAAAATAAACTAATTTATTCTAATTACTCAATATACAAAAATATAATTTTTACCCAAAAATCAAAATTTCTACAAATTATCGTGGGACCCCAAAAGTTTGCATTTTGATCATTTTAGTTCTAATTTGTCAAATACAATATTAGATGATTTCCAATCACTAACAAAATGATTTATACATCTCATATACATTAAAATACAAATGACACACAAAATCCACATTCCACATTTTGCATTTTGATCATTTTTGTCCTAAATTGTCAAATACAAGTTTATGTGATTTCCAATCATTACCAGAATGATTCATACATCTCATAAACATCAAAATACATCACATATATGAAAAGCCCCAATTTTGGTTTAGGCAAAAACCTAATGTTTCCAAATAATCAAATAAACTGAAATTAATTCAATATCACAAATTAAATCAATATCACACTTTAATCCAATTTCAACAACACCAATCAAGTCTCACCACTTTGAAATAATCCAAGAACAATTCTAGGACATCAATGAGTGGCCTAACTACTATAGAATAGCAACCAAGTCATCTAATGATAAAAGTGTGCTTAATAATCATATATAAGCTTATTTTAATTTCAAACATGCACATATCTTTCATTCAAGCTTCCAAGCATCTCAACACAAAACAAAAGGAGTAGAAAAACATATTTACATTCCATGTTGTAGCCTAAAGCAATAGAAATATTTTTCTACAAAAGAAAAGAATGAAAATACCTTGATTTTCCAAGCTTTTCTTAAGTTTAAGCTTAGAAATTGTATTTTTTTCTCTCAACTCTTACTTTTGTGTATATGGAGGCTTGACCTAATGAAATAAAAATGAAACAAAAACTTTATCTACTCCCCCCTTTGGCCGAAACCTAGAAGAAAAATATCTAGATTTTGTTTCAATTTTTATTAATTAAATAAGCATTAGTTTACTTGTTCAAATTGTACACTACAACTTTAAATGTATTATAACAAGTTAAACCAATCATATTAATCCATTTTCTAACTTAATCATTATATTATATATTTATATTTTAATTATTTTACAATTAAATAATCAAATAATTAATAAAATAAATATCTAGATATATATGTATTATATTTACATTAAATAATAAAAATACATATATTGATAATAAATGTCAAATATCACGTTTGACAATTAATTAATATGTATTTAATAAAATCAAGTATTAAATACAAATACACATTAATTAGGAAATGAATGAAAAGTCTATTTGCATGTATTTATTCGTTTAATTGTTAAACGATTTATAAAAAATCAATATTATTTATAATTATTGCCCTAGTTCTCTACGAGTATATTTCATTATGTGTGACTCTCTAAGTTCAGGCATACCCGTCACGAAATCTAATTTCGTGTCCATAATTTACCCACCCGTAAATTATGACGACCATGGATAAACCCGTTGAACTATACAGGTCGAGGTAATTGCATACGTATAATCCCTCTGTCACAGGTATTCAGATTATACCAGAGATATAGATATCAACGTCAAATTTCTTTAGGTATAATCTCATCGACATATTAATTAACGATCTCTTAATAACACTTAGAACTCACTTCTACAATGTACCACATGCCCATGGATTTAACAGATCGCTAACCCAATATTGAATACCTATGCTCTGTAAAAATAACTGAAGGATCTTTTCTTGACACAAATAGGATATCCTGAGAATCAGTCCACACCCAACGAATAGGCGGAGGTCTGACCTAAATAAGTCGGTGACGTGACTGTCATCAAAGTGTGGAGGATATCTCATATATCCACAGTGGTATCTTAAGTGAAAGAATCACTATGCTACTCAACCCGAAAATATTCTTATTAACGTTGGTGTACAATCCATTAAGAATATTGGATGAGTCATTCAGTGTTTATCCGATATAAACACTTACATGTCTATACCAGTCTCCGAAACTCATATACGACATGTACCGATCTCCGCGGGTTTACTTATTAACTATATAATGTGAACCTTGACCAGGAAATCTTTGAGAATGACACAGTTATCATACAAGTCATTGTCAGTTGCGACGCTTTTGCAACTGTATCATAACTAATCATTCTAAGGTCAAATACGTCTTTACCATATAATAAAAGAATTTTTATTAAAGAAACTGTTTATTTTATTCCTAATAAAATATTTACAAAAGTATTTACAGGGAAATACAAAAGAAATTGGAGCTCCGTACACCATTCCTAATAATTTTAACTTTTAAAATATTGGATCACTAATAATTTAAAATTTAAAATTCTTAAGTGGATAAAATTTTAATTAAACCATTTAATTAATCTAAGTGCGTTATAAATTCCAATGGTACGTGGAGTTGTATCCTGAGTATAGACCACATTACCGTCCACTCGGAATCGACTATGAAATTTACGTCCGGATTTCCATCCTATATACCAATGGAATTCATGATGCACTTATTAAGCCCAATATTTTAGAATTTACAATTTTAAATCACTAAATCAATTAATGGAATTAATCATTTTTCATGCATACCATATTCCAATTTAACCATTTTAAATTTCATACGATCATATTTTATGTTTAGAATAATTATGCATCCAAACATGTTATGGTATGTGAAAATGCAAGAGTAAATATGTATTCAAACATTTCGAATTAAATATACATATAACATAAAAATTAATTTTTACATTGATTGGGATCATATTTTTCCTATACTAATCTAAATAGTACATAAAATTCTCAAGGCATCCTTTAGTCTTCAAATCTTCCTCGATGGTGGTGTTGGCTTCTTTTGGTACTTTGGTTCTCTAAATTACCAAAAAAAAAAAGAAATTTTACATTGGAAAATTAAATTATAACATTTGTAAAAATTAGCCTTATGGCCTTACATCCCAAAACCAAAAACAACATAAAAATAAGAGCCGAAAAAATTTACGATTAAACATTCATCTCATGAATATTACTTTGTGTCTACTCATCTAAACATGTATATAATCATTTATATCTCATATAAACAAAAAAACAGTAACTTTAAATGAAAAAGAGAAGGTTTAAGAACACTTTTCAACCTTACTCTCGTTTCTAATTGTAGGAACCACTTTTCTAGCACAGTGGAAACACCTTATGCACCCGGGATCGGACTAGAAAATTTTTCTACCCTTCTCTTCTTCTGGCCGATGTTACCAGATCTCCCACTGTAATTTTTCTTCTGTTTTTAACAAAATTTCAGTCTCGGAACAGCACTCGAACTTCCCCGAACATGACATAAAAATGGACTGTTTTGGACCCGAAATGTGCACAGCTCGCTGCCAAAATCAACCCCTATATGTGTGAGTCACACCAGTGTTTTTAGGTCTGATTTTTTAGTTAAAAATAGCCCCAATAAAGTCCTAAAACACCCCTTTATATTTCCCAAAAATTCTGGATAAAAAATAAATCAAACCTAGTCCCGTTTCACAACTTTTGTGTGCAACAGTGAGTAAAAAATTGCTCACTGCCGTGTGGTGTATTAGAAGGAGAAGATGATGAGTATTTGTTCGACAACAAATAGCCTTCTGTGCTAAATCTCGTTAACAACAGAGAATAGAGTGGGCTATTATCACAATCTTGTCTCTAAACTCTTTAGAGATCAAAATGTCGCACAAGTACTTGTTTTGGCTTTTCTTTGTTTTTCTTTTTCTTTTCTCTTGAGAGAATTCTAAGAACAAGAAATATGGCTAGGGTTAGAATGGCTTAGGTAAGGCAAAAAGAAAATCTAATTTTCTTTATATACCTAGGGTTTTATTTTTACTAAGTAAAATAAAATAACCATTCCCCTTCCAATAATAGAATTCGGTCATCCCTCCATTTTTGAATAAAATTTTGTAACATCTATTTTTACTTAATGCCATCATGATAACAAGGAATGTTACAAAATTAAACAAGTTATTACCTTTCAAAAATGTGTAACTTCCAAAGTAAACCAAAAGGTTTCCAAAAAAACCCATTTTGGAAATTCAAAATTATAAACCATTTTTATTAAATTATATATAATATAATTAAATAACATGTAATTAATAATTATAATATAATTATTAAAAATCATATATTAAACTTAATATATAGTTTCAAGTAGGGGTGGGTAAAAAAACCAACTGAACCGAACCAGATTGCAAACTGAACCAAACCGGATCGAATTTATGGTTTTTTTCTAACGGATCGGTTTACGGTTCGGATTGGCCCACCCCAAACGGTTTACGGTTCGGTTCAGGTGCTAATCTGAACCGCACATGTTAAACCAGATTGAACCGTTATAATTAAAAAAAACCCTAGATTTTTCCTAAGCCACTCATCTCTTTGTCTCTCTCGCTGTCGCTCATCACTCTTATCTCATCTCTCATTGTGAAAGACTACTAAATATTGACTCTATCTTGCTGCCACCGCTCCGTTGAGTTCTCTCATCTCTCGATGTCACTCTCTCACTCTCGGCTCTCGCCTCTCGCTACCACTCTCTCATCTCTCGTTGTCACTCTCTCTCTCACACAATTTTACATGTAACATTTAATATTAATATCATTGAATGCTCTCTACTGCTTTCACTTTAACAACAACAACTCTCAATCTCGCTTTCAATAACTATCTCCATCTCCATATCAAATGTTTCAATAAGACACTCTCTGTAATCTGTTTTGTGTGTTTTACAATCTTTACTACACACTTCTAATAAGATCACATCAATTCCCCAACTGGAATTTTGTTTTCTTGATTTCTTTTTCCCTTTTCTAGGTAATAAAAATGGTGTCATCTTGTTCGTTCACATCTCCGTTGTGCATGTGGCTGGTGGCCGCTTGCATGTCTTTCATGGTGAAGACAAACATGGATGGTAACATAAAAACGTACAAAGTTAGGCTTGTAGCGAAAAGGTATCGTCATCAACATGGTGTCGATTACGACGAAACCTTTTACCTATTGCCATGATTAAATCCATTCGGATAATGCTTGCTATTACTACATATTTCGATTAAGAAATATGGCAGATGGACGTCAAAATCGCCTTCCTTAACGGAAACCTTTTGGAGGATGTTTTATACAACAGCCTGACGGTTTTTTCGTGCCAAAACATGCAAACAATGTTTGCAAGTTAATTCGATCCATTTATGGATTGAAGCAAACATTGTGTTCTTGGAACCAACGTTTTGATGAGATCATAATGGTATATGGTTTCATTCAAAACGAAGGTGATTCTTGTGTATATAAGAATGTTAGTGGGAGCGCACTGACAATAAATGTCTTATACATTGATGATGTATTATTTCTTGGAAATAACATTCCCATATTAAAATCGGTGAAAGCTTGGCTTTCGTTAAAACTTTACATGAAATACTTGGGAGAGGCAACCTTTATTCTAGGAATAAGGATCTACTGGGATGGATCTAAAAGTGTTGGCACTCTCTGAGAACTCGTACATTGAAAGATATGTACGTGACTTGGTGTCTCATATGCTTTGAGCATATGGAGTCACTATCAGGCCGATCCAGGTGATGGTCATTGGATTGATGTTAAGAACATCCTTGAGTATCTTAGAAGAACTAAAGATGCATTCTTAAAACATGGAGAAGGAGAACTTGAAGTGACTAGGTTCACCGTTACAAGTTTCCAAACCGATAAAGACGATTGTAAGTCGCAATAAGGGTACATATTTTGTTTGAACAACGGAACAGTGAGCAGGAAATCTTCCAAGCAAGATATTGTTGCCAATTCAACAAAAGCGGAATATATTGATGCAGCTGAGGCAGCAAAAGAAGCATTTTGGATCTATTAAAATTCCTAATTAGATTAGGTGTAGTTCTGTTAGCAGTTGAGCTAGGCTACAGCATAGGCTAAAGAATTACGGTCACATCAACGATCCAAGTATGTACTTCGATTGTTTTATTTGATTCGTGAGATCATACATTGTGGCGATGTGGTGATCGAATAAATCGCATCAGATGATAACCTTGTAAATCCGCTGATGAAAGCGATATCTCAGCATAAGCATGAGCGACCTGTACATAGTTCAAGTGTCGGACATTTGAGTGATTGGCTATAGGCCAAGTGGGAGATTGTTAGACAATTATGACCCATATCATCACTATTTTGTAAAGGACATGGTGTTCTTGTATTATCGAGACTAGACATCGATAATGTGAAATAGACTAGTATTGCACTTGTGCGCGTTATGGAAGCATAACGGCATAATTCTCAAATATTTAAGTATTGGATACTTATGCAAGTGTGATATGAGGTTCTATTTACCGATGGTACAGGAATAGCTTCGCTTTGGATAGACCCCTCGGAATCCCATTGGTAGTATGATTATGTGTCTATGGGAATCCGAATCAGGGTAGGTGTATTTGGTCTTAAGTTGAGACTTACATCGCTAATACTTGCGACAATTAATATACTTTGGTTTTGGTCGTCCGAGGCTTTAATAGGTTCTGTGTAGCCTCTTCTAGGTATACTGAGAATCGTAGTGTATTGGGTGTGATGTCAAGATGGAAGTATCACTTCAGTCATATGGAGATGATGATCACGCATGGATACAGAACTGGTACTCTTAAGTACTGCAGTCATCGGGATAATATGACTAGGTCATGATTATCCGATTATAGAAACTAGTTGCTAGTGATCCGATATATGCTTCGTACAGGGCAGACACAATTCCAGCCCCAGGTCTAGCATGTGACATCCAATACTGGATCGTAATATGCAATACACTGTATACGACGCCTGATAAAGATTATATATTCCTTTAAAGAATATTTCTGGAGAATTGGGTAGCCATGGTGATTTGCTAGAAGCCAACCATGTCTTGTAAATCGGTAAGAATTTGGTACCAAGTACGCACTTGTTCGGATAGTCCGATGACCGTATTTACTGCCAACATATCTAGAGATCTCTTGGGTCGCTTCCCGAAGATTCACCGATGACATTTGACTCGAACAGAATTAATATGGGATTAATTATGAGAGAGAAAATTAATCTGGGATTAATTACGGCAAGAATAAATCTCTGATTAATTAACAGAGAAAGAATTAATCTGGGATTAATTGCGTCGGGAATTTATCTGGGATTAAATTCATCGAGAAGGGAGAACGCGGTTAATTTGGAATTAATCGGTAAAATAAATTTAATAGTGAAATTGGATTTTTCTATTTAATTTATTTATTTGGGCTAAAATAATATATCGGATATATTAATTGAAAATAGATTTCAACGCGGGATTAAAATTGGATTTTAATTCAAGCGAACGAATTAATTTAGAATTAATTCGTAAGCGACTTTAATAATAATTTTACAAGGCATAATTATTTAATTAAATTGGTTTTAATTCAGTCGCAACGGTAAATTCGTTTAATTCAGAATTAAACGAACCCGGGCCCGAGCGATGTTGCGTGTTGGATTGTCCGACTTAAATTTCGAATTTATAATGGGGCCCACCAACTTACATCAATATGTTTGACATTTGATGGAATTTTGTAATGGTTGAGTGAAAAGTTTAGATTGCTTTTAAAACACTCAAGCTAATTCCAACTCACAAACTTAGTATATATTAATTTGGTCAACTTTGGAAGTTAGCACAAGTTACTATTTACAGCAAACACAAAACTCTCTCTTCTCTCCCAAATCTCCCTTAGCCGAAAACTTCAAGCTCTCTCCATGGAATTTTGTTGTAAAATTCTTCTAAAGCTAGCACTTAAGGAGACAAATGAGGTGATAGGGAAACCAATCCTAGAGTTTGGAATTCAATTTGAAGGTTTGGAGCTTCCATTACATCCATGAAAAACTTGATTTTCTCTACCAAATATTGTGAGTATTTCCGCAACTCCTCTTCTTTATTCACACACAAATTATTGGAGAGATCTTGTGGCTTGTTCTAGGAACACTAACAGAGAGCACCCTCATGATCCGTATCGTGATGCCAAGCGTTGAGTGTCGCGACGCCAACACGACCTGACCCGAGGTAGAGAGCCTCCATTTGTTACTCATCACGACACTAGCCTATTGGCATCGCGACGCTCGCCCAATTTTAGGGCTAAGTACAAACTCCTCAAGGACAATGCCTACAGAAATCACCAACACTATCATCCAAACTTTGATTCAACTTACCCTAAACTAATTCCATATCATCAATCAAACACAAACCATTATCTAGCATCATTTAACCACAAAATATAATTCATTCATACACAATTGACCAATGCTTGATTACACCGCATTAATTTTCATCAAAACACAATAGAAACATCAACTCCACTCCCTTATCCTCCTTCGGTCAGCCCCTTTTAAATTGGGAAACTTGGGCATTCAACACAACCATGCTTAATACATGTGTATAAGATCATACAATGCATGAATATGCTTACTAATCATTGTATTTAAGCTAAAATGCAAAAGTGGGGAACTAGGGTTCATGAATGACGATTTGGGACTTTTATACTTCACGCTCAAAACTGAAATTATAGGAGGGAAAAGAATAAAGAACTTACTTTGCATGAGATGTGCTTGGAATCATCACTTGTTACTTTAAAATGGTATGAGGATGAGAGAAAAATTGAGAGAACTTCTTAATGCTTGCTCACGTTTTTGGAGAAGCGAGAGGGATGAATGAATAGTCCCATATTTATAGGAAGAGAGCTGATTTTTGTAATGCAAATGAGTGGTTTACAATTTAACACATCACTCAAATCTCGCCCATCTCGAATTTCACAGTAGCAGCCAGATAAATCATGATTTTTGACCTCCTTTTGATTCGAATTTGGAAAAATATCCAATGCATAAGTTGTAGGTATTGGTCTTAAATTTTCGACGATATAAAATTTATAAAAATTGTAGATCATATGAAAAGGTTATGGCCCCAATACTAAGGGCTGTTCAGAGTATAACCAAAAGAGAATTCCGTATTGGAACTACAAAAAATTTATCGAAGGTCCGAAATATAATTCCACAAGCATAAACCTGCTTGAGCATGATTTTTATCATGTATTATGCCACCTATAACATAGTAGTCATCGAGATTACCGGGGTGTTATATTTTCTCCCCCTTAAATATGATTCGTCCTCGAATCCCCTTTTGGATTTCAATTTTGGAATTTGTCTAGGCTTGAATTCTTGATACTAAATATCTTACCACAAGTCACCGGATTCACACGCTATTTCATAGGCCACCAACTTTCAACTGACTGTATTCTCATAACCAATCTTGCTTCATTAACTATATCGCATTACTTTCTGACGACCTTTCATACACTGTCTTTATAACATAAGAGGATGTGATCACCATGCTGAACTTTATTTACCATGACTTAGAAGTCATAACAAGAGATGTATTCTAATTGGTCTACGTGAATCCTTACTGTGTTGTAGGTTATTCTACATTATATGGGTTCATATGTACTCTTCATCCTTATCATTTGATTTTACGTAAAATATCCATTGCCATGCTAATATATTCTGCACCAAAGTTCATGGGCTATAGTGAATAATTCCTTGAATTCTTGACAGAGAGATAGTTCATTGTCCTTACTCCATGAAACTTCTGTGGAACACATTATACAAAGTTATACTACATCTATTATCATGCATCAAAGAAACTTCATTACTGGACCTCTAGTTATATTCAACATTATCTAACTCAATTATCTATGTAGAATTATCAGTTCTAAATCCGATGCTATATTGTGACCTGCCGTCCCACACAACATAGTATTTTCTTGCTTAAAACCTCTTATATCTCTTGTCATGACAACATTGATTCTTAAATATCACTTGAGACTTCTGTTACACTTCACATTTAATGTATCATTATTATACCCTGTGCTACAGCCGATGACCTTCGTTTCCCCTGACTTTGAGAATACTTCAGGTTCTTCTTAGCTGGTACTTCCAAGTCCCTAGAAATACTAGTGTTCTCTATGGTTAGGCCTTTTCATATATTACTTCCATTCTGGGAATAAATGTATAAAATAATAACCTTACTAGATACTTCCTTAAGGCCACATACTCGATCTGATTCTAGCATTCATTCTCATAATGTAACTATTTAACTCTATATTTTCTCCTCGTTGAGCTTTAACCGATGTCTCTTTTCGTACTTTTAAAGTCGTTGCTAGTGTAAATCTGATTAACCATTTTACACTGACTTGTTATCTTTGCTTGGTTACACTCTAGGATATCCCACCTCCAATTATCCCCACGATCTTATTCTGTTAGGTGTTGTTCTGGTCTCAACAATATCCATATACTTAGTTTCCTTGGCCTTTTTTTTATGTTACACCTCAATAAATCTGCTTCAAGTCATCCTAAACCTTATTTATAACGGTGAGCTGCGAAGGGAAACATATAGGCTATACTCTTTATCTTCCTTCCAATCTATATTCAATGGAACTTCAGTCTTATAAGCCTAATGGCTCGCTGTAATACATTCCTTAATATAGTCTGTAAGTACCCTCATTCTTCAATTCCTAAATGGAAAAGTCCATTGTTATACGTCCTTAGTCATGTCTAACGCTATTACTCATGTATTCCCATCATTGCTTGTCAAATGCTCCATTTTTTGCTCCTCGTTTTATCTTGACAGTTCCTTCTTTAAATCTTTTTCTTAGATTTATTTCCCTATTCTCTTCTGTTTTTATACTATATTTGAAGTTTCAGTGTTTTATGTCTCGGTCTTCTCATCCGAAGGATATTATCTTTTAAATATCTCTTACCCTACCTTATAGGATGCTATAGTACACCACTGATTCTCTTGTTTCTGGGAATATCATTGGGACAAACATCGTGGTTCATCATTACTATTGTTGTCTATCGAGGGTTGGGTGGGTGAGGCTGGTCATGAAGTCTTTTTCCAATTATAGTGGTCTCACAAGCTATACGTGTTGCAGTTACATATGCTACCCATTTATAATCCCAAGATTCCCTTATTTACATATCTGATATTAGGCTCCCACACTAAGGTACTACTGCTAGGAACTATCTGAATTACCTCCTTCAACTCTACTCCTGATTTATTTCGGACTATTGGTCATACTATCCCTTACTGAGAACCTCCTTCAGGCTTATGCTCTCTCAAAATTCTACCATATTCCCCATGTTATTCTTCATACTTATCTCAATTTCTTAAACCTTTTAAGTCATTATTTCTCTGGAAGCTCCACATATTAGAGCAAGTTAGGGTATCATTACTGAACCTTTGGTTTGGGTATTGCTCTTTTACTAATTTTTCGCTCTCTAGTACGGTGGGACGCTCTGTATAAGTCGTATACACTTCTAAGGGTCATTATATGCATTGTTTACTCTGGTTCCTTATTCTTTCGAGCCTTTACTTCCTTGAAGGCTTTCAGTTCTACGATATGAGAGGTTATCACTTCTAGACTTGGCTAGACTTACTGTGAATTCAAATTATTCTATCTCATATAAAATATTACTATCTTATGATTCTTATCTAGGTTATTTTGAACTTATTGGTTCGGTTATCTTGCTATTTCGTGACTTGTCTATCCTGCCAGATGCTATTCTTTACTTGTTCAAATCCTTACTAGGCTCTAAATTGGGGGTGAATACATGAATTCCATAGAGAAATGAAAATACATATTACTCTTAATTGTTTAAACTTAGTGATGGTCTGGTTAGGTGTTTATATTTACTAGTGTAAGGACTACTGGAAAGAAGAATAATCGTTCGTTCTATTGGGATTCACATCGACTTCTCCATACCTTAGGGTTCCATAATTTTTATCAGATATTCGGAGGTCTCCACTTACGTTACTGTATTTAAACTACAATATTTGTGTCACTATCTGTACTAAACTTCCTTGTTACTTCCCGCATTCTTCAATATTATTTATTTCCATAACCTATCTTTTGGCTCTAAGCCGTGCTACCGAAGCTAGTGGTGGTTCATTTTTATTTGCTACTTTCTAGACCTCTGCTCTTGTTATAGGCTACAGCTATGGTATTTAAACTTACTGTTTGTACTGATACTTTTGTAAACTCCTGAGTGTTTCCAATCTCATGGTTCTATTCTTTTAAACTTACATGGAATTCTACTCGCATTGGTCTGATCTATGAATTTTTACTGGTACTGCAACTTATCCATATTGGATTACATTAGGTTCTTTCTTTTCTAACCTTAGAAGTCTCTTTAGTCCCTTTCTGGGTAAACCATCTCTCGAGGTTTGCTGCCACTGTCTTAGACTATAGTATTGTGGTTACTGAGCTTCCTTACGGTTATCTTTATCTATGTCATTGTTCTTGTATTCTATGTCTTGGTAGAGTCTAATACCCATGTAAAATAGGTATGAGATAGACTCCGTCAGGTCAGTTTCCTTAACCGGATCACTGAGAGGTTAGAACTTGGGTAGATCAGGGCCTTATCTATATTGGATTCCATCGTTAAGGCAACTAATCATTTTTCCTTACGACGTTCATATTATTTTCTTACGAGCATGGATTTGGGTATCTAGAATCTCTACATCCTTTTTAGTATCTCAAGTCTATTCGGAGTTTCCATAACTAAATCATATCTTTTGCTTCTTTTATCTTTCTGACTATCCTTGTTATTCGAGAAAGTTGCTATCTATACGAGGTACTCAAATGCTATTGGATCTACTTGAAAGAATTTTCTGAGGATGGAAGGAATATTACTTTAGTCTACCTGACTTTTTTTTCTTGCTCAAGCTTACTATATTCCCCTTACTACTATAAGTCCTGGCTAGAGATACACAACCCCACTTCCAACAACACATTCAAGGTCAACAGCCAACTTGTCAAGCACTATTGGGGAGAATCATTTGAGCGACAAAAAGTGAGTCTCACACTTACTGATCCAGCCTAACATTTGGGCAGTCATGTCTAGCTGACGATGTTAAACTTAGCGCTAGCAGGGAGGCAACCCATGTAATTTGTGTATATATTGAGATTTTGTTTGTTTTATTTTTGTAGGAAAAGTCACAGACAAGATGGAAGACGTTCTCGTAAAACTTCGCAAGCATTTTCCTCTCTCCCTCAAGACTCTCTGATGAAATTCTACAAAGAACGCATTGAAAAAATGAGACTTTTAATGATTAAAGGTATTCCTAGTGATATTCGTTGGATAATTGAAGCACGAGTTCGCTTGGCAGGTGAGTCATCTGACTATTTTATTTCATTTTTGCCTAGTTTAGGAAAAACACCTATGCTAAGAAATGAAGAGCTAAACGAATATGTGTTTGTTATAAATGTGTATGCTGTACATGTAACACTTGTTGTTGTTCTTTAGGAATGATGTCTGATAACCACGAAGATAAAATAAAATTCATTAGGGATGACATGAGTAAGGAGTCTTTAGATGACATATCATTGACTCTTGAGACGCATCCTAATGGATATGTGTATCACGGGATTCGCAATTTACATACATAGTTTCGAAGAGAAAGACAGAAACTATACAAAATATTAAGTAAAAGAGGTGGTAAATATTGATATATTTTCCGCTCATCACTAATCTTTTCAATGAGATTGAAAAAGAGAGAAAACATGAAGGAAAATTTTCTTGAGAAATTTTTTTTTCTGATGGTGAGTTATAATACGGAAGATCGAGTGATAGACCCTGATCCATCACATATCACGGCAACACAAAACAAGCAAGGTCTGATGCAATTGGCGCAATTAAAATTCATCAAGATCAAAGGCACCAACTGCCATAAACGTGCATGATGTTAATAAGCGTATGATGATCAAAAGCAATAATCAAACACATAGCTCACGCATCATGTATGCTCTCAAAAGGCGAACAGTCACTGTCTTTGCCAATATTTCTATTTGGTCGCATGGACATTGACCTTCAAGGCTTAAAATATCACGTGGCTGGCCAAAATCAATTGCAAATAATGGTTCATGAAATTTTATTGAATTGAACAATGGGCGCTTGTAAATGGCTCGGGCGTGATTATTCTTGTGCGCATATGAGTCGTAAATGCAGGGCTATTAGGATCAGAATTTTTGGCAGAAAAATTCAGGGTTTAGAGGACAAGGGTAGAAAATTTTTTAAGGTCGATCTCGGTGCCTAAGCCACTTTTGTTGCGTGAAGGAAAGCATTTCCTACACAATCGCCATGCTGCCCTCCTGCCGAACATATTATGGTTACCCCGAGGTGTCAAACACCACGCAAGTCTTTGATGACTTCAATCCATACGTGTTATGTTTACTTGGGGTGCCAAACGTCACATAGGTCTTCAATGACTTCAATTCATACGTGCTATGATTAACTAGGGCACCAAATGCCACGATGGCCCTCCCACCGAACCTGTTATAGTTACCCCGAGGCGCCAAATTCCACGCATGTCTTCAATGACTACTCAGTTTCCCCTCAAAGGTGCAAGTGATTAGTTAACTACGTTCCATCCCAGGGATTTGATAATGACACTGGGGTTTGGCGTGCCACGGGTGTTCTTGCTTTCCCACTGACAACCATAAGTATTTCCGAAAAATACCAAGCAAGTTTTTCCCATTCAAATAAACAACAAGCGTGTAAAGGTACAAGTAACTTATTGAAAAATTGGAAAAACTCTTCTTATATTCTAGGGATCTACTGCCTATCTTACAACTCTTTGCGGAACATTTTAAGAGAGAGTCTATTGAAAATACCTCTGCAACGTCCCTGCATTCCATGGCTTCTTAAGTCAAGTGTCATCCAGCTGCTCCAAGTAATAGGCACCAGACCTGATGGCCTTTACTATTGGCGCTACCTTGCTCTCATGGCCTCATGATCAATATACTGGTTAAAGTAGCCATTCCTCACCAGGTTTTCGACTTGTCCTCACAGATCCCTATAATTCTCCATGCTATGACCCCTTGCATTATGGTTTACGCAATACACTATGACATTCCTCTTGTCCATCGGGAATCGCCTTGAGTCATACTCTATCAACAGACCCTTGTTCTGTATCTCTCGAGCTATCTGCGCCATAGGACCATTGAGGGCAGTGTAAGCCATGCCCCCTGTAACATGCACCTTGGATTGGGGGCCTCTTCTAGGGCAATGATTTTCCCTGCCATTGGCCTGAACTATCATTGCCTCAACCTGGTCATCTTCATCCTCTGTCGATATCCTAATGATTTTCCTGCCTTTGTTCCTTCTTCACCTGAGCGACACCCCATCTGGCTATGTTCTCCTCTTCTTCCAACAAAAAAAACCTCCACATCTGCTCCAAACACATAGCCTGGAACCTCCTGAATTCTGAGGTGGGACCCCACCCTCCCAACCCGTCAGGCTTATTTAAAGCTCTCTAATGCCTCTATGGACTCATATGTTCCGATCTCTAATACCAAGCTATGGTATCTGTTGGGATATATGCCCTAGAGATTCATGTAATGTAAATGGAATTATATTTTATGAAATAAAAGGATGCATTATTCTTTTATCAAATTGTTTGTTTAATATTACATATTATAAATTATTTTGTTTACCCTAGATTAGGCATGTGCCTTCAGACTTAGTGTATGAAATTCATACACAAAATGATTTAAGTCTGAAGTTAGTAATAAAAAATAGTCCATAGAGAGCAAACAAAATGGGTACTTTATTTGCGGTTTATCTATAGCTGCGGTCCATTCTATAATTGAATGGCAACCTTGATCCGGGATCGTCTATTTGGAGACATGAGAATGAAGGCATCTTATATGATGTGATCATATAAGACTAGACCCATATAGAAATGAGTTTCTTATAATATTTGTTAGATAAAGAAATTCATTTCAATCTACTTGATGGTCATTGTGGGACACAGAAACTGGGCGACGTATGCTGTTTCGGGCTCGCGGCCCGGTTGGGAGTACGGAGTAGCCCGCGGGGGACTAAACCGGAGAATAATGGAGTCACCACCCGGTGTGAACCGGGAGAAAGATTTAAGGCCGCACTCACCCCTCGCAAGGGAAGACCTCAAACCGTTGGGTTCGGAATGGTCCCTTACTTATGCCACTTGTAATAAAATGATTTGTGCAATAATTTAACCAAGCCTAAGCAACATTTATTTCCAATGAGTATTCTACTTTTAAGTTCACATGCATGAAAGTAATCATCATAACGGAAAACATGCAATAGCACACGGCAATCTCATGAACATGTTTCGATCATATAATGCGGAAAACGAAGAACAACTTAAACATAATGCAAATTCCAAACATAAAATAAAGGACTAATCATGCTTTGAAAATGAACAACTAAATAGGCTAAATCATGCTTAAGAACCAAGTAGCATACTAACGGCCTAATCATGCTTGAATACCATCTCATGAGTGTAGCGTTCGAAAACGTGTTCGAACGGTAAACAGAAGGTTCTCGTTTGTGTGGCATTTGATAACGCGTTCGAACGGGACCAGACCCAATGAAACAAAAGCATGCGTGTTCGAGTAGCGTTCATAAACACGTTCGAACGGTAAACAGAAGGTTCGCGTTCGTATAGCGTTTGATAATGCGTTCGAACGGGAGCAGACAGAAAACATGCGTTCGTGCGGCGTTCTGAAACGCGTTCGAACGGGGTTACAGCAGTGACCTCCAAAATGCAGTAAACAACATGACACATACATGAATGGATGAATAGATGACACCTAATAAATAATAACGGGCTATAAGGCGCGACAAAGCATCGTGGTAAAGGATCTTTAAACCCTCGAGACAGAGGACCTTTAATCCGACTTACTAAGCCCATGCGTAATGCAACATGATGCATGATTATGCAAGAAGATGACATACAAAGAGAAGCGAATAACGAAATAGAGGGCGCGGCGAAGTATTGTGGTAAATGTTCTTTAACCCCTCGAAATGAAGGACCTTTAATCCAACTTACTAAGCCCATGCGCATCACATCATAATGCATATAAAAATAAAGACAACGATGTCGGACTTCGTACACCCGATTGAACATATCTTACATCCAACTGACTATACATCATCCAGTGCGGCAAAGCGTCGTGGTAAAGGATTTTAACCTCTCAAAATAGAGGACCTTTAATCGCACTTACTAAGCCCATGCACAAACAACACAAGACGTATATAAAAAGTAAAGACAACGATATCGGACTTCGTATACCCGATTGAACATATCTCGCATTCAACCGAATATACATCATCCGGCGCGGCAAAGCATCGTGGTAAAGGTTTTTAACCTCTCAAAATAGAGGACCTTTAATCGCACTTACTAAGCCCATGCGCTTTATCTCATCATTACATAAACAAATAACATGCGGAAATCAAGTAACGAATAATAAACAAATCAAAACAACATAAAACGAAATATGCGCCGTTTACTCAAGTGGTACGTGGAGTTGTATCCCGAGTACAGATCATACTACCGTCCATTCGGAATCGGCTATGAAATTTATGTCCGGGTTTCCATCCTATATACCACGAGAGGCGACATATTTTTCATTTTATTCAAGGGACACAACATACATCATTTTACAATTCATGCATTTTCTATCTATTCAAGGGCCACAACATGCATCACTGCACAATAATCATGCAAATAAGATTCAATAAACGGTAAAAATAAGAATAAAAATGGATGTGAAAAGTGCCATCAGGTCTAACCTTTTCCGTCGACTCTAGGACTCGCGTTTCACGGCCGTCGGAAGGGCTATCACTCCGTAACTCTTCTGGTTCACTGGTTTGCATTTTTCCCCGCTGTTTCACTGCTCAAGCTACTGTTTTTGCTCCGTTTCGCTGTTGTTTTGCTACTGTACTTCTGATGTATCTTGGTCACTGTTTTTGGTGTTTTAGGCTACCGTTTTGGGTGTTTTTAAAGGCTTTAAGTGCAGTTTTTTAGTTATTTTTTTTTGGGATTAAAAGTGCAGTTTTTTAGTCACTGGTTTAGGTGATTTAGGGGCTGTTTTGGGGCTGCTGTATAGGGGCTATTTTTTGGTGATGTGTTCTGCTGTATAGGGGCTGTTTTTTGGTGATGGTGCTGCTGTATAAGGGGCTGTTTCGGTGATGTGTGCTGCTGTATATGGGGTTGTTTCGGTGGTGTTTCAGGTTGTAATGTTTTCGGCAATTGAGGGTTTTATGGGGCTGTGATTTTTGGCTAAGAGAAATATTTGTTTGCTGTATGCGTGAATCAAGAGGCTTTTTTCTTGCTGTATGCGTGTGAGTGAGAGGATCCAAGGGTTGGGAGAGGTTGGTTTTTTATATAGAGAGAGGGAATGAATTATGGTTTGCATTGGATTATTCAAAAAGGAAATGGATCAAATAATAAGGGAGGGATTTGTGTATTTAATTAGGATATGATTTAGTTTCAAACAAGGAAAACCAAAGATTGAGGGGGACAAAATTAGTTCAATTTAGGAAGTCAATATATTTAATTTGTGTTATTTAGGCATAATATTTGTTAAGTTAGGAATACAATATTTTATATTAGGAATAATATTTGTTGATTGATTTTAATTAGACATGATTTTATTTAATGTTTTATTTAATTTGGTATATTATTTAATTAATATTTTATTTAATTGGGTTGTATTTTGAGGACCTTGGGCTTGTGGACCAAGTGTGGTGGGCTAGGTGTTGTGTTGGTTTGGTGAGTGGGTTTGGGCCAAGGTTAAATGGTTCTGAGTTTTTTAGGCCAAAGGTGCTTTAAAACGGAGGTCCAACGAGTGAGCTTGGAGCTAAACAATTGGATAAAATTTAACGAAATACCGATTCCCTTCCGACGACCGTTTCCCACAACTTCCTCGACTAAAAAAGGTAGTGCCTCCAAATGAGACTCATCATAGGGACTCATATGCAAAAATGCAATGCCTACAGTCATATATGGATTGATCTTAATCCTGAGTGTACTTCGAACTCCTTCATGGCAGGCTATGTCATTTGATTTACAAAGGTGAGGTTGGTGCATCAATTCCGACCAATAACTACGTACTTTTGGGGCATGGTTTGGCATGTATCTGGGGACGTTTACATAGATAGGGAATTCACTTCTTTTGGCGAGAAGTAGAGGAGTATTTTCTTTCAGGGTTGATTCGGTACTTGAATGGTTAGAGCTCTCAAGTCTTTCTATTACGAATAGAAAGATTAACATTAATAATGGTTATGAATAAATCGTTAATTAGAGAAACAATGGTATTTAAGGTAAAAATAATTAGAGGGTATAAAAGACATTATGACCCGGCTCTAATTATAAGATACTCGTGAAGGGCCAATCTGTATATAATGACTATATCGATGGACACCGATGTGGTTCGGCTTAATTAATCTATCTGCGGCAACGAGAGTACAGCTTCGAGTTTTTAGTGGAATAACCCGAAGTTAATAATTCAGAATATTTAATTAAGAGCTTAATTAATATTTCGAGATTATTGGAGCTCAGAACCGTATGTCCATTTGGTCTAGGTGCTAGCTCAATATACTGTAGCAGATTAAATATAATTGGATAGTCCAATTATATACTCACAAATGCATAATATATATTATTAATATTATTAATAATATTATTTTTTTCACACTTGAAACTAGGGGTAGACGCGGTTTGGTTTGGTTTGGTTTTTGTTTAAAACCGAACCAAACCATATTTTACAGTCCGATTTTTTTATCTCTCAAACCAAACCATTAAATAATGGTTTGGTTCGGATTGAAATTTTTTTAAACCACCGGTTTACGGATTGGTTCGGTTCGGTTTATGGATTATTTTCTCCTAGGCGCTACGTTTTTTGTCTTCTGCCATCGTCTTAGTGTGTCTGCTGTTTTTCATACTAATCCCTACAGACGACGCCAACTGTTGACAGTTATTTTTTGTTCCAAGGGTAATTTGGGAAATCGACCCCACGAACAAACCTTCATCTGTAGTAAATTTGTTTGGCTAGTAGGGAATCAAAAGAAACTTAGCAAGTAGCCTAGAAAATCACAGAGACATAAAGTTAAGTGGTTCGGTAGAGAGTGGCTCTAACCTACGTCCACGGGAGAAAAATGAGGTATTTTATTACCCGCTCGGAGTCAAGACCGACCCGAGCTACAAGTAGGGTTTAGAGCTTACAAAGAGAAAATAAGCGCATCAGGTCTTACAATATGCCCATTACAACTCTCTCAAATGGTTGGGACCCGACCTACTTTCTCTCTCTATCACTTAGTTTAGAAGCTTTTAGCTCTTTTACAAGTAGTGAGGCGCGAAAAATCTCCACCCTTGATTATGTGGCTTCAACCTCTTTATATAGGCTTCTAAATCCATTATTCCACCAACTTATGGCGTCAGCTCATGTGACTACGTCATCATCGCCCCATGTTATTTCTTCCCAACAACTCAACAAACAGTCGCTCTGACATCTGACTCAACTACCCCTTGTCAGTAGAAACCCAACATTACATCCTTTTAGCCGCTGCTACACGCTTTGTTGGTATGACAGCTTGCGATTCAACCACTCCGATACTGTTTCGTCTGTCATGGTCTCTTCCCAAGGAGAGCCATTGAACAACTCCTGTCACATCAATCTTCTGGAGGCCCAAACTTCCAAGTAGGGTATATGTAATATTCCTTCAATACCGGTCGGCCCACGATCCCATCTTCGCCCCTCGGGTCGGTATGCCAAGGTAAATGATGGTCGATCAAATTTCCTGACTTCTTCAACCAGGTCGGGTCGGTAAGCGTGACCCCTTTAGGTTGACTTCTACAAATATTCAAATGTTGTCAAATCCAGCCCTTCTTCTATAGGTCGGGTCGGTATCCCAACTTATTTCATCATCAGCAGATTCTGCCATTGGGAGGACTCCTCTGCATAATAGGGTCGAGCACCTCTGTCGGACTATAGTCTCTATGAGTCCTTGAACATTTATCATCTTCTTTTAGCCAAGTAAAAATCTCATTCTGCACTCCTCTATATTTGAACTTGCTCGGGACGAAAAACCACCATCAACATATATATATTTGTTATTTTTCCAATTTCTGAAACAGAAAAATCATAATAACCCTATCCTTTATTAAGTGCATGCTTTATATTTCCGTGGTTCAAGGATTGACAGCGCAACTAAAGTTTTGCTCAACTCATAAATGGAAATTTTGTTTTGCCATTTCAAGTAGCAAGAGATTTTAGCAATTTAAACTAATAGGGCCCCCAACAAAAAAAAAAAATCATAAATTAAATATTTTGTACCAAAAACTAGTGAAAAAGGAAAAACCCCAATAGAGTAACAAACTAGTATCCGCGTATCACCGGCATCCCTCAAACTAAAATTTTTAAAAAATAAAATAGATATTTCTTATTCTTCTTCTTTTCTTTTTGAATAGAAAAAAAAACGAAAGACTGTTTTTTCCTATTATTTAAAGGCTTAAAGCGATCACGGCAGAGGGACGTTAGCGTTCACCATTTCAAATTCAAAAATGAATGGCATTCCCGTTATTAAACCTTCATCCAAGCCTAATTCCAGATCACGAGTTCGTTGATGCCCTTTATAAGGACATCCACCTCCTCGTATCTTCACCGTCCGATTGAATTTGAACCAATCATCAAATCCAATTCGAACGGCCTCCTCCGCGTCACTGTTTTGTTTTCTTTCTTGAACAAACGACCGATCAGCCGCTATCTCAACAGTTAGGTTTTCTGCTTAATAGATTCGATAGAAATTTAACACACACAGACAGAGGGAAAAAAAACGACATGTCGCTGAGACCGAACGCAAGAACTGAGGTTCGCAGGAGCAGATACAAGGTAGCCGTAGATGCCGAAGAGGGACGGAGACGGAGAGAAGACAACATGGTTGAGATCCGAAAGAGCAAAAGAGAAGAAAGCTTGCTCAAGAAGCGACGCGAGGGACTTCAGCAACTCTCCTCTTCTCTCACCAACTCTGCCGCTCTCGATAACAAGAAGGTTCTTTTTAATAAATTGAATTAACATGTTGAATTGCAAGTGACAATTAGGGTTTAACCCAACAATTGTGGAGTACAAAATCGAAGCTTTGCTGTTATTGAGACCTTGAATTTAAGCCCTGCCTAGTATTTTATTTTGAAACCAATATTGGATCCGATGTTCTTTTTGATTCAATTGCAGTTAGAGAGTCTCCCAGCTATGGTTGCAGCCGTTTGGTCGGATGATAGAAATGCACAGCTTGAGGCAACCACTCAGTTCCGGAAGTTACTCTCAATAGGTTTGATATTGGGTCTTATTTATAATTGTTTCTTACTTTGTTTTCTCTCTTTTTGTTGTTGTGTAATAAGGTTGTGTTTTTATTTGTCTGTAGAGCGCAGTCCACCGATTAATGAGGTTATACAATCTGGTGTTGTTCCTCGCTTTACAGACTTTCTTTCAAGGGACGACTTTCCGCAGCTGCAGGTTTGAACTAGTTCTCATGTTATTTAATTTGTGCTTTAAGTTCATTTTAATTATGTTTGTTTTTAACAGTTTTTCAATAGTTTTCTTTTCCTGTTTTCACATTATTCAGTTTGAGGCAGCCTGGGCTCTGACAAATATTGCGTCTGGGACATCAGAGAACACTAGGGTTGTCATTGATCATGGGGCTGTCCCAATATTTGTTAGACTTCTAAGTTCTCCCACCGATGATGTTCGTGAGCAGGTATATGTTTGATATGGTTATGTCTTTGCTTATCTTTTACCGCATTTTTTCTCCTTCCATTGACATTTTATCAAAATATATATTTTGAATTGTAGGCTGTTTGGGCCTTGGGAAATGTTGCTGGTGACTCACCTAAATGCCGTGATCTTGTCCTTAGCAATGGTGCATTGATGCCATTGTTGGCACAATTTAATGAGCATGCAAAGCTTTCTATGTTGAGAAATGCAACATGGACATTGTCAAACTTCTGTAGGGGCAAGCCACAGCCTTTGTTTGAGCAGGTCTGAAATTTAAGCTGTGGGGGTTATATGATTTTACCTCTTATCTTTTTTCGTAATATTTGTTGCTAATATCTGGTGCTTTTGAATTTTTGTGAGCAGACAAGGCCTGCTCTTCCAGCTCTTGAGCGTCTTATACATTCAAATGATGATGAAGTCCTCACAGATGCTTGTTGGGCACTATCATATCTCTCAGATGGTACCAATGACAAAATCCAAGCAGTTATTGAGGCAGGTGTCTGCCCCCGCCTGGTTGAACTGTTACGGTGGGTATTGTGCATTTTTTGTTGTAATTATCTCATTTATCTCAATCAAATATCTCTTATGAAATCTGAATCCCACGAACATTTCTTCTTATTGGCAGTCATCCATCTCCATCAGTGCTTATCCCTGCTCTTCGTACTGTTGGAAATATTGTTACTGGTGATGATATGCAGACTCAGGTATTTTCAGGCTTTAAAGCCAATCTTGTTATACTTTTTACCTTTAAGAATGGTAATAATAAAAATTTTGAAATCTTATTTTTGAAATAACATCCTATTGGTCAACCGCATTTCTCAATTCACATGAAAAGTACTTTCTTTTGAGTTAAAATTATGCTCCCAAGGGGTGTGCCTTTGTGGCAAAGGGCTTAGGACTTGGTTGCCAGATCCTGGGTTTGAGTCTAGGGGTGCATTTCTTTGTAAGAGCCTGAGACGGCCGGGGGTTTTACCTACTCCGTTTAAGCCCGGGTCGGGTGGTTTGGCGGCGTGGTTTCCAACGTTTCAAAAAAAAAATGACGGGTAGTGGTATTCATATCAGAACCAAGTAATTTCTCTAATATATGGGCTTATGCTTCAATATTTTTTTTTGGTGATTTAATAGTTGCATGACGACATTGTTTTGATGTTACTTTTATTAGATGATACAAAATAATCAGTTGCAATGATCTAGTGAGACATACTATACATTTTTGGGAGTATGTTTTGGGTGTGTATCTTGACATGCAGTTTTGCACTAATTTTGCGAGGAGCTAAATCATAAATGTACCTGTTGCTATTTCTAAATCACTGTATTTTGAAGCTTAACCTTAAGTTTTATCTCGGGTATCTTCCCTTGTTTAGAGGATAGCTCAGGAACAGGGAGGTACATTAATTTGTAATTTTTTATGTTCTTTAATTGTGAAAGAATTACTATGGAAGCTCAATTAATTATTTTATTTCAGTATTATTTGGTAAGCACATTGTGAAATTGAACAAAATTTATGCTTCATTTCTCTCTTTGGGACAGCTATCGATATCTTTTTTAAGGATTGATGAGGCTAATAAAAGATTTACTCTTAGGATTATGTAGCAACTTCTTGTATATGGCGAAAGAAAATGCATGAGTGTGCAGTTCTCCGTCTTTGATTGTTAACATTAAGGATATATATGCACTTACTATGATTCTTATTTTTGATGCATGTGCTGATACCCTTTTGTCAATAGAGTTTACCTCTTGAGCCGGTGATTGATTCCTTTATTTGTTTTGACAGTGTATAATAAATCATCAAGCTTTGCCATGCCTTTTGGACTTGTTAACACAAAATTATAAGAAGAGCATCAAGAAGGAAGCTTGTTGGACCATCTCAAACATCACTGCTGGAAATGTAAATCAGATACAGGTGAGCAAGTCGTCTGTTTTGTTTTTCTTTTTCTTGGGAAATTGATAATATATCACACTTATACGACTTTAATTAAGCTGTAGTATATTGTAGGGGAATCTAAAGAGTTTTTTCATATATTTCTATTGCATTTGTGAGCCCTGATTATTTTGAAATTACATGCAGTCCATAATCGAAGCTGCTATCATTGGCCCCCTCATCCATCTGCTGCTAAATGCTGAGTTTGAGATCAAGAAAGAGGCTGCATGGGCTATTTCAAATGCTACATCTGGTGGCACTAATGAGCAAATCAAGTATAAGTTCTACTATGTCTCAAAAACTTGTTGGCCTTTATAATAGGTTTCATACATAACAATAATCATGTTATTGTATCCTGTAGGTTCTTGGTGAACCAAGGGTGCATTAAGCCATTATGTGATATACTGAACTGTCCAGACCCAAGAATTTTAACAGTTTGCTTGGAAGGGCTAGAGAACATTTTGAAAGCTGGGGAAGTTGAGAAGAATATGGGCAGCACAGGAGGTGTAAACATGTTTGCCCAGGCTATTGATGATGCGGAGGGGTTAGAAAAGATTGAAAACCTTCAGAGTCATGACAATAATGAGATATATGAGAAGGCAGTGAAGATTCTTGAGACATATTGGGTTGAGGAGGGTGAAGACGAGCCTTTACCCCCAGGTGATGCTACCCAAGCTGGATTTGGCTTTGCCGGCAATGAGCTTCCCGTTCCCTCTGGTGGATTCAACTTTAGTTAAGGTGTGTGCTCACTCAACCCCATAACCCTTTTGTTTAGATATACATACAAATGAAAGTACATACTTTGTACCCTTTCAGCCCATAACCCTTTTATTTCGATATACATACAAACGGAAGTTGAGTTGGGCAGTTCTATCCTCCTAGCTGGATAGTGTCGTCTGGCAGTACTATCTAATCGATGCTTCAGTATGGTTTTTTCCCTGAAAACATGTTTTTGCATTTTGGTGTAATTAGATTGATGGAATTAGTCCCCAAGTGACGTGGCTTGGTGGTGTAGGGTTCAGGATCTCACATTGAGGTCTTGGGTTCGAATCCAGGAAGTGCGTTTCTTGTAAGAGCCTGAGACATCCGGAGGTTTTACCTGCTCCACTTAAGCCCAGAAGGGGTGGTTTGGCGGTGGGGTTTCCAATGATTTAAAAAAAAAAAAAAAGGATTGATGGAATTAGTTTAATGATGTATGCAAAGTATGATAAGTACTAAATGCGATTCTTTCATTGGGTTGTAGCTGGAACTGGTCTGAAGCTTACCTAGTAATATACAAGTCAGTTAAAATGTCTAATAAGATGGGTTTGGGATATTTGGTACTTGGGATGGTGTTTAAATGTTGCTTCGTAATTTAGACTGAGTCTCAATCTCCTGCTGCTGGTACTCGGGTCCTAAATGGGTCAAAATATTGAGTAGCAGACTTGTGAGTTATGACTCATCTTTAAAAAAGAAAAATGCTTCTGGATTTAAATTTTTCAACATGACACTGTGATTTGCAGGAAAATCAGTTGGATGTGGACTGGAGTCCAGGTCTGTTGCTTATGGTCATCGAGTTCATGTTGGCAGGAGCCTCTTTTTGAATTTTACTGTTTGATCTAGTTTTGGTCCAGATTAAAAAATGGTTGAAGATAAGCTGGAGTAACGTGTCATGTACAAGGGTCAAATAAAAGAGTGGTGTACAATGTCATGAGCTAGTTGAAAAACTGGAAACTGCTTGCAGGCGGGGAAATTCCCCAGTATACATACAGTCTCTACTTTCAGTTTCCTTTTAGTCGTTAATTATTTCAGTGCCCTAGTTTGTGGAAGAAAATATTGGCTCATGCAGCTGCCAATTAAACTTGTGCTCTTACTGGTTCACAACTAAGAAAGGAAAAATATAGATATGTTTTTCTTCTCTTAGAGGCCTTTTATTTTCTTTATTCTTTTTTCATAGTTGACCAGGAAAGCAGATTTTTTTTTTTTTTGGTAGAATTTTTGGCTGTGTATTATGTCAAAATATTTGAGTTAATGAAGTGTGCTGTGTTTGGTAACTTCTCGTAAACCTCTGGCCATTATGCAACTTATGCTGCTTATCGTGTGTATTTGTATTGGATTATTGGGCACTGGCGAGCGGAGTTGAATTTTTGAAATGTCTTGCAAATAAAATAACTGTGTATTGAGCTGTTGCTAATTAAGGATCCGTTTGGCAGTGCTTTTCATTGCTTTAAAAGTACTTTCTAAGAGTGAAAA
>SKCR01039908.1:0-60659 GCA_019454045.1 Zanthoxylum bungeanum
ACCACTCACACTTTCTTGCGATAATAGTGGTGCAGTGGCGAACTCCAAAGAACCGAGAAGCCACAAGAGGGGTAAGCATATTGAGAGGAAATATCACCTCATCATGGAAATAGTGTGGAGCTGTCATGCAAATTCCATCCGCAGATAACCTCGCTGATCCGTTTACAAAGACCTTATCGGCTAAAGTATTTGAAGGTCACCTAAATGGTTTAGGATTACATGACATGTCTCATTTGCTCTAGTCCAAGTGGATATTGTTGGGATTTATGTCCTAGAGCTCATGTATTGTAAACGAAATTGATTTTTGTAATAATAATAAATGCATTATTCATTTTATCAAAGTTGTTTGATTTATATCGCATATTGTCCAATTGTCTTGTTTACCTTGATTACTCTTGTACCTTTAGACTTAGTGTATGTTTGATGCACAAGAGGATTTAAGTCTAAAGTTAGTAATCTAAATAGTCCATAGAGAGCGAACAAGGAGGGTACTTTGTTTGCGGTTTATCTATAGTTGCGGTCCATTCTATACTTGTATGACGATTTTGATCCGGGATCGTTTATGTAGTGACATGGGAATGGAGGCACTTTGTATGATAAGATCATATAGGACTGGACTCAGATAAATACGAATTTCTTTTAATATCCGTTAACCGAAGAAATTCATTTTATCTAATAGATGGTCATATATGGATTCGATCTTAATCCTGAGTGTACTACGAACTACTGCATGACAGGTTATGTCTTTTGATTTACTATGGTGAGGTTGGTGTTGCATTCCCAGCCAATAACTACGTATTTTGGGGATATGATTTGGTATGTAGTTGGGAACGTTTTACATAGATATGGAATTCACTCATTCTTACGAGAAGCAGATGAATATCTCATTTAAGAGTTGATTCGGGACTTGAACAATTTGTGCGCTCAACTTTTCTATTACGAATAGAAAGTATTTTATATTCATAATTGTTATGAATTAATTGTTCATTATAGAATCAATGGTGCTTAAGAGACAAAATATTTAGAGGGGTTTAACGGACTTATGACTCGGTTCTATTTATGAGATATTCGTGAAGGGCTATATCCATATGTAATGACTATATCGATGGACACCGAAAATGTTCGGTTTATTTAATCCAACTACGGTAATGGAAGTTCAAATTCGAGTTTTTAGTGGAATAACGCGGAGTTAATAATTCATAATATTTGATTAAATAGTTTAATTAATATTTCAGAATTATTGGAGCTCGGAACCGTAGGTCCATTTGGTCTCCGTGCTAGCTCGATTAACTGTAGCAAACCTAATATAATTAGAATGTCTAATTATATGCTCACATTATATTTAATTATATATTATTAATAAGATTAATAATATTTATTGTCACAAATGAAAACTATGTTAAATTAGTTTAACTTAATATTTTCTAGAATTCTTTGATTATGAGATAATCAAGTCTTGATTATGAGATAATCAAGTTAGTAATAATTATGAGATAATTACTACAACATAATTGAAGGTAAATAAATTATTATTAATATATTGATTTATATTTACCATTGGAGACAAAGCCATATGGCTTACCATGTAATCCAAGCAATTATGTCTATTAGGTGGCTTGGATACACCTAATAGTTTTGTCATTAGCTAATGCATTTTATGCTTTGGTATGGCCTCCACATTTATGTGTTTTCCATTGAAAGAAAGCGTTGAATGCTTAATGACAAATCCATTGTCTTTAGCTTAACATTTATTATGCTTTGGTATGCCATTCACATTTTTGTGTTGGCCATTGCAAGAAAGCATTAGATGCTTAATGACAAGGTTAGTTGGCTTGTGTAAGAGAATATAATCTCTACCATTTCTCTCACTTCCTAAGGTTAACACTTTGCATTCATTCACACAACTGTTATGAGAAAAGATTTGAGAGAAAATAGAGAGAGTTCTAGCATTCACAAGTATTGTGAAATTCCTAAAGCCAAACACCTTTGTGACATCTTAAATATCTACATAGTTTAGAGGTTTAATCTTTGTGAGTGAAGCCCACACTTCGGTTTGTTGGTTTCGAGTCATAATTTGGAAGATCGAGTGGTTGATCTAAGTGTTGGACACCAAATGATTGATCCTATCTACTACAACAAAGGGAGAAGGCAAAGAAAATTTTGAAGATCCATACTGGACCCGGTGCCACCACAAGCAACTTCCGCCGCGCTAAGGAAAGTCGTTTCCTACATCAAACATCTTTGAACAATTCAAAGACTCACAATGAATTTTAAAGGTACAGTTTTCAAAACTTCAAATCGAATATCTTTGAACCAGTCAAAATATTCTATCTGTGTTTCATCAGAAACACGTAACTAAGTCATGACAGTTCATTGAATAAGTTACGAAGTAAAGAAAACTACCTTAAGCAATTTACAATTCATTAAATTGCATACATCCAATGTATCAATTTAATAAATTTTCCGGTCCAATGACAATCATTGGTTAAATGAGATTTAGTCGCCTTCCCGAATACAATATTCATTAAATAGATAAGGATATATTGTGTGATCTTATATCAGACCATCTTTTACCATATAGAATAAGCATCCAATACTTAAGTGATAAAATCTCATAATATTCTAAGTTATTTACTTAACCGAATAATTTTCTTAATGTTTATCTATTCATAAATGACACTACTAGTCGTTTTAAATATGTAACAACTGTTTACTTAGAACAAGTAACTATCCAATAGCCGCAAGTTCTGATATCAAATATCAAAACAATCATTCAACGTATTTTAAATAACTAGAATGGAGATCTGATATCCAATATCTACAGTTGTCATATTGTGAAAATCAATATTTTCTACACACAGCTATACGCATCTTCTTTCTTTAGCTTTACTATTTACCTTCAACTATTTACAATAATTGCAAATAATTGATCAGCAAATTATGTCAGACACGTGACATCTGAATGTCACTAAAGCCAAGTAACGTCATAATCAGATAAACAAATACCTAATAGGGTTTTCTTAATGCTAGTGAAGAATCTCAAGACATGAACCAATTCATGTCAATCTTTACTGCATAAGAAACTATTCTGTCTAGAATGATTATATCATAGTCAATTCTAATCTAGAACCTATTCTAGAATTCTGCAACCATAATTTAAGTCAGAAAACATATATAAAATATGCATGCAGTGAATAGAAGTTTATTTCTATCAAACAATAGAATAATGAACAACATAAGCGACAATTTACATAATATTACACACTGCATTAGTTAAAAAATTTTAACGTAGCAGTGCCTCCCACTACTTTACATAAAACCGTAATCCCCTAACGAAAATGAGAATTCAATAATTAAATTGAATTTCATAGTGGACCCCATGAATATATTTCGACTCACAGCTTTGGCACGTTCTCGCCTACGTATATTCATTAGGTAGACAACTCATTGTCAATCACACTCAATGTGACTCCTGGGTTTGGTTCTGATCGTTTCTCATTATGACAGCTTTGGAACATTCACAAGGAGGCGTATCAAGGTTAAACTTGTCAATGACAAACTCAAGCTACCGGTGTAGTCCTGATAGCTTTGGCACGTTCATGATTTCCATTTTCACTTGAATTTGTCTCTTATCATATAAGTTCTACCGGCGCAAATGAACTACCTTCATGTTGGGGTTGGTGCTCAGAGCGCCAATTCCCGGTTGTATTTCTTTTGAATACTTCTGTAAAACATTATTATTATGAATAATATATGCAGTTTCTATAATATAATCTATCTTATTAAATGGTAAAGACGTAATGACCTTAGAATGATTAGTCTTGGTAATATTGCAAAAGCGTCGCAACTGACATTGAGTAGTATCATGACGTTGTCATTCTCAGATTGTTCCTGGTCAAGGTTTACACTACTTGGTCAGTATAGTAAACCCGTTGAGACCAGTACATGTCGTATACTGGAATATATGATTCCAATGGTTTCTCAATGAACCATTAGTCTTGGAGACTAGTATAGACGTGTAGGTGTTTATAGCGGATAAACATTGAACGACTCACTGAAGATTCTTAATGGATGGTACACCAGCGTCAATAAGAATCTTCTCGGGTTGAGTAGCACTTGTGATTCTTAGACTTGAGATGTCATTGTGGGCACATGAGACATCTTCTACACTTAGATGGCAGTCACGTCACCGATCTATTTAGATCAGACCTCCGCCTCTTCGTTGGGTGTAGACAGATCCTCAGGGTGTCCTATGTGTATCAAGATAGGATCCGTCAGTTCTGTGTATCAGAGCATAGGTAGTCCATATGATTAGCAATCAGATAAAACCATGGGCCTGTGGTAAAGTTTAGAAGCTAGTTCTAAACATTCTTTTAGAGATTGCTAATGGAATAGTCGACTGGATAATCCCCGTAGAGATTTGATGTTTACATCTATATCTCTGGGATTTATCCGGATACCTGTGACGGAGGAATTATACATTTGCCATGACCTCGACCTGTATGGTTCAGCGAGATTATCCGTAATCGTCATAATCTACGGGTGGATAGATTATGGACACGAAATTAGATTTCGTGACGGATATACCTGAATCTAGAGAGTCTCAATAATGAAACATACTCGAAGAGCACTAGAGCAACATTAATAAATAATATTGATTATTTATAAAGTCGTTTAAAGGATTAAACGCAAGATACGTGCTAAAGGGACCCGATAGTCATTTACCTAATTATTGTGTATTTACATTTAATACTTGATTAATTTAAATACACATTAATTAATAGTCAAAATGAGATATTTGACTTATATCCTAAATGAATATATATTTTTGATATTTAATGTAAATATTATACATATATTTAATATATTTATATTTCATTAATTAATTAATTATTTAATTGTTAAATGATTAAATTAATTAAAATATAAATATCTTACATTAAGATATTTGATGTAAATGATATTAGTTGCCTTTGTTGACTTAATTAAAATATCTAATAAAGTGGTTTTTGGATATTTAACCAAGTTGACTAAATTAAACTGAAATGAAAATGAAATTACAAGACTTGTATTTGAATAGGTGATTTTCGGCCAAGGCATAATTGATACAAGTATATATTGTTTTTCATTTCATTTTATTCTTAACCTAATACACTTTACAAAGAAAAACTCCATTGAAGAAACAAAGAGAAAGCTTGTGAAAAGAAAGGAAAAATCAAGAAAGCTTGGATTTTAGTAAGTTTCTTCTGTTGGTATTAATCTAGGTCCCAAGATCAAACAAGACATGAAAACAATGCGTGAATACACCAACGAAGATAGCGGAATACTTACATTGGTTGGTTGAGTCGAATCGGCAACAAACAAAGCCCAAAATGCTCACTGGTTTGGCGCCACTGCATGCAGTTCACTGCCTTCAGTCTACTGAATTTTGAGCTGCGAAATGGAGCTCCTAACTTCGTCGGACGGATCCCGGCTCATGGTCGAACCTCACTACCACCTTCGCAAGACTCGTAAGTGTGCTAGCACTTGAATTTCCACCATGGAAACCCACTCTAGCTTCCCTCAAAGTCACGGTTTTTGTGATGAAAAACAGTGAGCTTTGTGCCCATTTGGGCGTGAACCAAAGGAGAGAAAATGGAGAGAGAAGAAGTTGTTGACATAATGCAAAAAGGTGTAAAGCTTTTGATTATATATTTTCCAAAATAATAATCAATTTCCATTTAATTTTATCTAATAAATTAAATGAATTTTGGAGCCAAAAACCAAAAGTTTTCCCTCCAAAATGCTTTTACACTTTATGTCAAGTCCATCATTATTCACATCAAGTCACTTTAATAAAGTGACATGTTATCAAGTCACATCACTCAAAGTGACATGCGATTTGATGCTTGATGTGACGAATGATTTGACGCTTGATGTGACTTGCGTCGCCGCACTCGAATTCGAAATACGAATGCGCTCGCAATCACACTCGGGCTCGGGTTCGTTAATTCCAAATTAACGATTTTTCCGTCGCGTCGTAATTAGATGATTACGCCTAGCGAATTCACTATTCACGTCGCTAACGAATTAATTCTAAATTAATTCGTTCGCCCGAATTAAAATCTAATTTTAATTCCGCGTCGAAATCTAATTTCATTTAATATATCGAATATATTAATTTATCGATTAATTCCGAATTAATCGTTATCTCTCTCTAGACGATATTTTATCCTAGATAAAATATCTCTGTAATTAATCCTAGATTAATTTTCTCTCTCTTCTATATAATTCCAGATTATTCAAGAGTGCGAGTTGTGCGTCATCGGTGGATTATCGGGAAGCGACCCATGAGATCCCCGGATAAGTTGGTAGTAAATGCGGTCGTCGGAGTATCCGAATCACGTACGTACCAAGTACTACGTTCTACCGATTTACGAGACAAGGTCGACTCCTAGCAAAGCACCAAGTCTACCCAATTCTCCGGACATATCCATTGAAGAATATTAAGATCTGTATCAAGCGTAGTATACGATTGTATTGTGCATATCGGCCCAGTATCGGATAGTCACGTGCTAGGCCTGGGGCTGGATAAGTGTCTGCCCCGTACGAAGCACATGTCGGATGTCTGGTAACTAGTCTCTATAATCGGATATACATGACCTTGTCATAATATCCCGATGGCCGCGCAGCACTGAAGAGCACTAATACCGTATCCTGCGTGACATCATCTCCACTATGACTCGAGTGATACTTCCGTCTTGACATCACATCCAATACACTACGACTCTCTGATAAACCCAGAAGTGGTGTACGCAGAACCGGTTAAAGCCTGTACCACCAAGACCAAAGTCTATCGATTATCGTAAGTATTAGCGATGTAAGTCTCAGGTTAAGACTATACACTCCTACCTTGATTTCGGCCTCCCATAGACACATAGTCATAATACCAATGGGATTCCGAAAGGTCTATCCAGAGCGAAGCTGTTTCCCATACCATCGGTGAAACACGACCTCCTATCGCACTTGCATAAGTATCCAACACTTATATTTATGAGAACTATGCCGTTGTGCCCTCACAACGCACACAAGTGCAATACTAGCCTATTCCGCATTATCGATGTCCAGTCTCGATAATACTCCGGCTAGGGATATTTAATGATTAATCCTTCGGGGAGTGATACTGTCTCATATCATTCTCAGTCCAGGAACTAATCATAGAGACCTCTCTTCATTTATATATCTATGGTGCTCTAATCACAAATGATGAGAGTGCAATTTCCTTGTCACATAGTTAATTTGCTACAACAACACAATGATCTGTGCAAATAGTGACGCTATGGGTCATTATATCCAACAATCTCCCACTTGGCACATAGCTAGTCACTCAAGTGTCCTACACCCGAACTATGTACGGTTCGCTCAAATTGCTGAGGAAAGGTTTTCGTTAGCAGATTTGTTTGATAATCGTCTGACGCGATTTATATGATCATCACATCGCCACGATGTGTGATCCGAACGAATCAGATGATATAGAAGTATATATCTGGATCGTCGATGAGACCTTTAATTCCTTAGCATGTGCTGACGCATAGCTCAGCTGCTAACAGAACTATATCTAATCTAATTAGATTTATTTTCGATCCAAATGGCTTCTATTGCTGCCTCAGCTGCAGCAATAATCCGCATTTGTTGTTTATTCGGCAACAGTTATCTTGCTAGGAAGATTTCCAGCTCACTGTCCCGTTATTCAAACTTTATAGTACCGTAGTATTTAATTGTTTGGAAACTTGCAGCAGTGATCCCAGTCACTTCAAGTTCTCCTTCTCCATAGTTTAAGACAACATCTTTAGTTCTCTCAGATACTAACAGATGTTCTTAATCTTCAATCCAGTGACTATCACTTGGATTGACCTGATCGTGACTCCATATGCTCGAAGCGTATGAGACACCAATACAAGTACATTTTCAATGTACAATTTCCCAGAGAGTGTTAACAACTCCAAATCTATCCCAGTAGATCTTTATTCCTTGAATAAAGGTTGTTACTCCCCAGAATTCTACGGAGAATTTCTATTGAAAGAATATCTATGAAAGCCAAGCTTTCACCAATTGTTTTATGAGAATTTCATTGTCAGTGCCCTCTCCCACTAACCTCCTTATATACACAAGAATTATTTCGTTTTGAGTCAAATCATAAATCATTATGATTATTTCAAAATGACAGTTCCAAGAACCTTATGCTTGCATTAATCCAAACATGGATCGAATAACCCGCAAACCTCGTTTGTTGGTTATACAAAATCGTCAGGATGTTGTAAACATCCTCCAAAAGGTTTCCTTTTCAGGAAAGTGATTTTGATCTATAACTGACACATTTCATAAATGAAAAACGCAGTTATCAACAAGCACCTTCAAAATGGATTTACCATGGCAACAGGTAAAAGGTTGAATCGTTATTAACACAATGTTGATAACGATACCTTTCCGTCAAAAGCCCGGCTTTGTACGTTGGTATGTTGCCTTCCATGTATGTCTTCTTTGAAGACGTTCAAAGTACCAATAGGCACAATGCCTTGTGGTACAACAACTAGTATCCAAAATAGTTGTTATAAATGGAATCCATTTCGGACTTATGGCACTTTGCCATAATAGGGAGTTGATACCTTGTATCACTTCCTCAAAACGTAGTCGGTCGGTATACCTTCATAAGATTGACATCTTTATGAGGTTAGATCAGAAACCCATACCCTAGGTTGTTTTCTGACTCTATCCGATCTACGAAGTTCTTGTGTATTTGAAGATTAATGGTATAGATTCATCATAGATGAACTATTCATGTTCCATTAAGGACTTCGTGCCTCGAACAGTATTACTCTGATTTTCATCGAGTATCACTATCCTCCCACTGACCACTGCATATCGGTATTCCTCTCAGGAAAACCGCATGGTGAGCAACAATCATATTGTTCTCATGTGAGATTTATAAGTACTATACTTAAGGTTTCCCTTAGGATAACCTATATTGGCACTTATCCAATTTGGGTCTTTTAGTTTGGTATCATCCAAACGTTATGTCTGGCATACCCAAATTATCAGGAATGAGAAACTTCGTTTCTTCCCTGTTCATATCCTATATGACATCTGTGAAACAGATTTATATGGAACCTTATTCTAAATAAGTTTTGCACTGTTTATACATATCCTATTGAAGGAAACAGTAGCTCAGAGCGACTCGTGATAAACCTTATCATGTCCAACAAAATTCGGTTTTAGTTCGGACACACCGTCTAACTGACGTGTCTCAGGAGGAGTCCTTATTTGAAAGAATACCGTACTCTTTCATGTACGTATGAAACTTACTGCTTAAGTATTTTCATTATGGTCTTACCATGGCGGAATAATACTACAGCCGATCTGTTTTTCTATTTCGTGTCGAAACTCTAAAGTTTCCGATCTGTGTTCTTCAAAAGAAACACATAACCATAACCTGATGCTACATCCGTCAAGGTCACGAAATATTCATGTTCACATCTAGCCTAGCTAGATATGGGCCCACTAACTTCACCATGAATAGGGCTAACAGATCGGTGGCCCTTATACTATTACCAAGTAAATAGTATTTTAGGTACTTTACCTAATAAACTAGATTCGCAGACCTTATTTGAATAGTCAAATCAGTCCTAGTACCCACTCTTCAAAAGTGTGGATATACGAGTCTCGTTTAATTGTGCCCTAGACAACAATGCCACAAATAAGTCTCTATTGATCAAATCAATTTGAGCTATTTATTTGTCATTTTTATATGTTTGAGATTTTATTTATATTCAAAATATAAATTCTGTTATTTACATCTAATGTTTTTATCTCAGTATCATCTTTATATAATAAAACACTTAGTGTTCTATAATATAAAGGTTTTATCCGCAACGGATTAAACACTGATATAGAGATAATGTCTCTAGTCAAACTAGTTACATTATAACAGTTCCTAATTTAAGTACATACCCAAAGGGTAGTTCCTAAACTTAGGTATCTACGGTCGAAACAGCGACTTTCGTCCCGTTTCCGATTCGCAGAGAAATCTCGGCTTGAAGTCAGTATCCTGCTCATAGCGGATTCTAAACAACAATACATATATATTATGTACCACACTAAGTATTTAAAATCCAATTTCAATACTAGTAGTGAACATAACTTTGACAAATATTTTAAAGTTAGAGCCTCGCACTTTCTTTAATTCCTTCGTGTCTTCCATATCCAAATGTTAGTCACTTTGGGATATGTCAATTATCATTTCAATATTTCACAAACCTTTGGCCAAGCCTTGGGTTTCGGAATATCGAAACGATATGCACCTTGTGCAACACGCCCAATTGCAAACTTTGACTTTTCTCCACTAGAATGGTCAATTAATTCTCTAAGAATTATTAATTGCAATTTAATACTTTTAAATCTAAAGATAGATTTATGATAAGTATATTAATTAAGCACTAAAGTCATCATCACATAAATCTTCCAAAGATTTTATGCTCTACTTATTTGCTTAATTATGGCCTAGATATAACAAGTTATTTTATCCAATAAAGTAACCTATTATGAATTCCCAATAAAATTAAATCATTTAAAACATTTAATCCAAGGATTATATATTTTAAATATTCAACTTTTCAATTCTTTCTTGATTTCAATAGTCCAACTATTTAATCAATTTTAATAAGGTACTATTTATTATAATGATTACAATAATCCAATTATTTAATCAACTATAATTTTAATATTGATTACTATAATCTAATTATAAAATCAACTATCATTTTAATTCAATTATATTGATTACTATAATCCAATTATAAAATCAACTATATATTGAATAAGTTTGTATATAGTCCAACTATATATATATTTAAAACAACATAAAATATTAGTCCAACTAATACTTTTGATTAATATGACGAGTAAAATATAGATGAGCGCGTTTAGCGAGTATTCGAACGAATGTTGCAAATTCAATAATTGCCTCCCACTATTTTTCGTCGAGCCTCTAACCCTCTGTCGAGTACTCGGGAAACCGTGTTTCCTAGTGGGCTAGGATCCCGTTAAATATCACACAATCTTGACTTTGGCCAACAAATTGTATGATAATTAACTAGGTAGATCTCGAAGATCAATTGGATCTCATCCAACTCCTAGATCCAGTAGGTGGACATCCAAGTCCCAAACATATATCTTATATATGCTTATACATCGAATGTATACCCTAACCTTTTTCCTCTGAATCAACTAGGCCTTGGCTTTGGCACAACAAACCTAGTGATCCCAGTCAAGCGCGAACCCATTGTCATGGAAGCTTCGTAATCAATGTCAATGGACAAGAAGTGGTCTTGACTTTGGCCAACAAACCACAACTTGGACATGACACTGATATGGAACAAAGCCTCGTGATTAAAACACATCTTTGACGGACAAGGGCTTGACTTTGGCCAACAACCCCTGCCAATCTCGGATCTTGAGTAAGAATCACTCAATGGAGGGAAAATAAGCGCTTGATATTTAACGAGGTTTTTTCACGTGCAAATTGGCTACCAATTTAATTATCTTTGTTAAGGTCTCATCATCATAAACCCTTAAACATGCATTCTAAATACATAATAAAGCGAGTATGAAAGTAAATAATAATGATATGCGGATGGATACTTTACACATTGATCCTAGATCAAATCTCTCCCTTTCTCACTCAAGCTAGCACTAGTATTACTTCTACCCGTTACACCACTACACTTCTAAGGAAACCTCATATACATAGAGGGGAATAGGTGAGAAGAGAATACAAAGAGAATAGAGGTGATAAGGCTGGACACGCAGGTCCAATTTAATAAATCGAATTTATTACAACAATTTCTAAAATTGCCCCACCCGACTAATATCCATCAATATACATTATCATTCATGCAACAAACCACGTATTCATACACATAAGCATGCTATCAATCAATCAATCAAATTAATTAATCTGATAATTAAGTGATCATCCAATGTTCAAACAACGATTTGATTTTGTTCGAGTCAAACTGGTTTTTGCGAATAAGTACTTAAAGTACGAATTCATGAATTAAATTAAACTACATCATTAAATCTAATTTAACATGTATTTAATACTAATTCACTATTCAATTCTAAATTAAATATTACACTTTTATTTAATAAACCTTTTACGATTTAAATTCCAAATTTAATCGTAACGCGTCTCAAAGACCGATTAACGTCCAACGTCAATTCAATTAAAGTCCAATGGGCTTTTAATTGATTTCTTAAGGCGTGGACTTTTGGTCAACTCGGGTCAAACCGATAACCAAAGTCCAATCCGGGATTTACCCCATAAGCCCATAAATCAATCTTGGCCCATTAGGCCCAATTGAACTTTAAAGGTTCATTAGCCGCATTTGGGCTTTATGGTTAAGGTTTTGGGCCCAATTGGATCCAATCCATTGGCCTAAACCCAACTTGATAAATCAAGCCCAATAGGCCCAAATACAACATTAAAAGCCCAATATCAAAAATAGGCCCAATTAATTAAATACACAAAATCCAATTTCATATTCAATTAAACTAAAGTGTATTACATGATTAATCAACTAAATCAACATTTCTAAAACACTAAATTAGTCCAATTAATCATACTCAATTCATTATTATATGTCCAACACACAAATTGAAAAATCAAACCCATTTACATGCTACAAAGCTCTCGGCCAAGGAGGGATTTTGTGTCCGATTCGGTTTCAATCCAATCGAACCCACAATCGACATTAAATCACCATCCAATTTGATTTCATACACATCCAATGTCATAAAATCAAAAAATACCAAGACATTTGAGGGCATACACCAATTCGGCCAACATGAGAATTTTGGGGATTTATGTTCAATTCAAAGTACAATCCAATTGACCATAAATTAACATCATCCTACATGATTCTAATTCATCAAATGAACCAAAAAAAAAATTCCAAGAATCCAAAATCATCCACACATTCGGCGAAGTGAAGCAAATTGGGGATATTTGTTCAATTCAAAATCCAATCTAATTAACTTCAAATTAACATCATCCAACATCATTAAAACTCATCCAATGAACCAAAATGAAAAAATTCCAAATTTCCAAACATGCTTCAACATTCGGCCAACATGAATAAATTGGGGAAAATTATTCCAAATTAATTTTCTTGAAATTGATCCAATCCAACTTCAATTAAAGATCATTTAAACATGCTCAATTAATCAATTTAACCAAATCATGCTCAAAATCAAAATACCCAATTTTACATTCACATTCGGCCAAGGTCATCAATTTGGGGAAAATAATTCCAAATCATTTTTCAACAAATTGGTCCAACCAAAATGAAATTAAACATGTTATAAGCATACTTAAACAATCAATTTATTCAAATCATGCTCAACAAACATTTACCCAAATTTTAAGCCCTAAAATTTCATGCTTGAACTTATAGCTCTTGATGCCATGGTTGGTATTAATCTAGGTCCCAAGATCAAACAAGACATGAAAACAATGCGTGAATACACCAACGAAGATAGCGGAATACTTACATTGGTTGGTTGAGTCGAATCGGCAACAAACAAAGCCCAAAATGCTCACTGGTTTGGCGCCACTGCATGCAGTTCACTGCCTTCAGTCTACTGAATTTTGAGCTGCGAAATGGAGCTCCTAACTTCGTCGGACGGATCCCGGCTCATGGTCAAACCTCCCTACCACCTTCGCAAGACTCGTAAGTGTGCTAGCACTTGAATTTCCACCATGGAAACCCACTCTAGCTTCCCTCAAAGTCACGGTTTTTGTGATGAAAAACAGTGAGCTTTGTGCCCATTTGGGCGTGAACCAAATGAGAGAAAATGGAGAGAGAAGAAGTTGTTGACATAAAGATGGTATCAGAGAATGGTTTAGGGAGTCAGTGGCTGCACTGGGTAGAGTGATGGGGTCTTGTATACATAGTATGTTCGGATACTTGTATGTGGGGGCACTACCTCTCCAGTATCTGATTCTCCAGTACGTCCTCAAGATCCATAGACAGGTTAGTAAGCTATCCAAAACTATTCGAATTGTATTCCTCGCGAGAACAAATATACTCTAAATTCGAGTTGAGAATTTCCCTGTAGTTATTCTGACCTACTAGAACTACAAAACGAGTTATGAAACCAGACAGTAAGATTTAAGAAAAGTACCCAAGAGAGTGGGAAAATGAGTTATAAGAAAGTAAGGAGAGATGCGTAGAGGTTTAAGCAGCCGAAGACGGAATAGTAAGAAGACAGAAAGAAATAATAAAATTGTATGGATAACCACCTAAGAAAGTTGGAAGAGAGAGATAAAGCTAGAAAGAAAAGTAAGGAAAGAAAAAGGATAAGGTATAAACGATCTAAGTAACCAGAGGCAGTAAAGAGATAGAAGTATGGAACTGGATAAGATGTAAAACACTAGAACTTGGGATAATGAAGAAGAATATAGCAAGTCCGAACAAGAGTAAAATACTGAGTAGACCTAAATAAAGTTATTTTCCCCCAAGTAAGATTCCTTTCCTCCTCAGGAAAATTCTCCTAAGTTGATCCAATAACTCTCGAGCATTTCGTATAGATAACGAGTTCCCTGAATAACCAAGAACAGCCATAAGGCGGAAGAAGCAATAAATCAGGATTAGTCATGGAGGTTTCTAATGGATGTGAGATTCCATAAGGATGCAGAGATTCTAGATTCCCCAAACCCACGCCCGTAGGCAAATAAGACGGATGATGTCAGAAAAATGATTAGTTGCCTTAACCAAGCAACCCGATGAAGACAAGACTCTGAGCTATCTGGTTTACCACCACTTAGTGATACCAGATAAGAAAGTTATCCTGATGGAATCTAGCTCATACCTACCCTACATGAGAAATAGACTTTACCATAACACAGAGTACCGAAACAAGGATACTGAAACTCATCCAGATATAAAATGTTTGCCCTAGTCCATACTCGTATAGATATAAACGACCGTAAGAAGCTCGACGAAAGCTCATCTTAAGAGATGGAAAGATCTTGGAAGACAGATCACCCAGAAAAAGAATTTAGGAAGTTTCGAGGATATAAAGAAGAAAAGCCAGTGTAGCCCAAAGATCAAGGCAAGTCCGCGTGAGGCTTGCAAGACTAGTAGAAGTCTACAGAATAGACCAAATATAGCAGAACCTACATATCAGCCCAAGTCAGTAGAAATCCATAGGAGTATACAAGAATAGACCCAAGAAATTGGAGATATTTAGGAGTGACAAGGGTACCAGTATAAACAATAGAACACAGTGTCATAGCCGTGATTTATAGCAAGTGCAGAGAGCAGAAATCGATGAAGTAGTTAGAAGAACGAGCCATCACTAGCCTCAGTAGTATGGCGTAGAGCTAAGAGATAGGATCTGAAAATAGTAAGAAAGAAAACATAAGTGATAAGAGAATTCAATACGTATAGTAGCATATGTAATGTAGTTTGGAGACAGTAATGTAAGTGAAGACTTTGGGATGATTAGTAACAAGTAAGGAACCCTAAGGCATGGATTAAGTCAATTCAGTTTCCATCAGTATGAATAAAAGTTTTTCTTTTCAATAGCCCCCGACTTTAGTAAGTATTTAGAGACCTAACCAGACACGTAAGCATGTATCCATTCTCAATCTTAAGCCCAGCAAAAAAGAACAAAGTAAATAAGAGTATTTAATAGAACAGATGGATTACGAGGTGTCGAGATGGTAGAGCCAATAAGTTCAACAGAACATAGATAAAAATCATGAGATGGTAAAATTCTATATAAGGTGGAAAAGTTTGAAGTCACAGTAAGTCAAGCTAAAACTAGATGTCGTCTTAGAACTAGAAACCCTCAGGGGAATAAAGATATAATGAGTTCAAAGAACTAGATGAGAAAGAAACCTATCCAGCACAATAAGCTTCTTAAAGAGGAATAACAAAGAGAGTGTAGAGGCACTCAGAGAAAGAAAGAAACAACTTCAGGAGATTTATCTACAAAGACTAAATAAGAAAGAGTGCAAAGGCAGCACGAGAAAGTTTTTAGTGAAAATGATTCCAGAGAAATTTCGTAGAAAAGGTGGTGTGTACAATAGTTGAAAATCATTGGAATTAAAGTTGAAGAAGGTAAACCAGACAGTTTTGGCAGTAGTGTCCTATCGTAGGAAAATACATCAGATATATATATATAAACACAAGAGTCTTAGGCTCATAGATAAGCAGTATGTGCAATTAGATCACCATAATCATATAGGCCTCAGGATAAGTTCCCACCCTCCCAACCCTCGTTGGACAACAATCGTAGAGATGGACCTTCAAGGTTGCCTTAATATATTCCCAGGAATAAGTGAAAGTATAGTGAAAGAAGACCAGAACATAAGATCTTTTGATGTAGTTTAAGAACAAAATAAAAGTGAGTGACAGCTCTCAGTAAAAGAGTCAGGAAAGAAGTTTTTTAGATGGAGCAGTACAGAAATAAAGTAGTAGTCAAGTAATGACCGAGATTCCAAGGAACCAGGGTTTGACCAAATAGTGGATATGTAAATGAAAAAGATATTTCCACAGATAAGAAGACAGAGACATAGACCAAGGATGTTCTCAGTATAGAGTAAATAACAGAGGATGAAAGAATACTAAGGAAAAGTTTGGGAGTGAAGTTGTTAAGGTGTAACGACCGTAGTAGAGACTATCTAGTAAGCAAATAGAAAAGCGTGTAACAGCAAGATTCTTCGGCATTGAAATGAAACCAAGGTTCTATTATATTTCAGCTTCCGTAATTTACATGAAGTACCCAGTCCTAGTCTAAGTTGGCCAAACCACTACGAGTTTGGGACAGCCTAAGCCACATGTATGGGTGGTTTGGTAGATATATAATATACCACAGAATCGAGAAGATAAGTTAGTGCAAAGTTGCAATTATCATAACAAGTGACTCCTCAAGATATAGTATACTTGCATGTATTTTAGTAACGACCTTTGACAACACTAGACTATGGAAAAAAAGATAGTGTTGAACATCGTAACCAGACTTGCAATAGCAATAAAAGTAAAGGTTTGAATAAAGTATGAACTATAATTAAAACCAAATAGCCAACATCCCTATCTATAATAGAAGTATAGTTTAAACAAAAGGGTTCGAACAGTTAAGCTCCCAGAGAAACTATCAGGACCAACCTCCTTAGTATATACCATGGAATGAACAATAATATTGGATAAGAGGTATATAAAGAACATCACCCTACACTACAGGGTCCTAAGTTATACAGATAAGCAGATGCAAGAAAACTTATAGGGTGGAACCAGTAAGCAGCCTAGTATATATATATATGTATGCATAAGCCTTCCAGAGTCAAAGCCGAGATAAAGGAACTCAGTTACAGAGAGTACAAATACCTATAGAGATTAAGTTCTAGAGTGATTGTAGTGTAAGGTAACCAGCATACAATTTAATGGAAATAAGATAAGGAATTCCCTCTCGACCTAAAGTTTAAAAGTAGTAGACATGAAATAGAAGTTAAGACAAGAAAGGTTAAGGCGTTTTCATTAGAAAAAGAATGAATGATCAGCTTAACGGAGATCTTAGTCACCAAGTTATAGTGAACCCGATTATCGTGAATTAGTGAAGTAAGAGTTTTAGTAGATGGAAATAAAGATGGTTACGAGTATAAAGTCAATTTAAGTTGATGAATTAGAAATAAACGTACACTCTTTGACCTATAGTAATATCCTAAGTTTAAATAGGATTTGGGGACGAATCCTATTTAAAGGGGGAAGAATTTGTAACGACTGGTAGTCTATACTACTGTTGCAGTATAGTACTTTTACGTCATGGGACGAAGAAAATGTAATATAAATTATATTAGGGCACAAATATACTCACGGAACGACTTTGGAGACAAACGGTAAATTTTTCGAAATTCCAATACGAAATTCTATGAAGTTCCATTACGAACAGCCCATGATAATTGGGCCGTAACTTTCTCATAAGAACTCCGAGTTTTATGAATTTTATATCGTCGGAAAGCTGAGATCGAGATGTACAACTTTCATGTTCATCATTTGTCCAAATATCAAACTACAAATGGGCTAAAAATACAGAACAAAAAATTTGGAGAAATAGTACCCGAGGGCATTCTAGTAAATTCCACAAGCTTCTCAAATATTCTACACTTTTTTTTAATGACCAACTATAAAAGGAAGAAACTATTCACAAATACACAAAATGGAAATGAAATAAAGAGGAAAACGTGGGAGCAAGAAGAAGAAGAATGAGAAGAAGAAGAAGAATAAAAGAAGAAGAGGAAAGGAAGAAGATGACAAAAGAAACAAGAAAAAAAGATTATCAACCTCCAAGTTTGGAGAGTTAAAGAATAATCAAGCATGAAGAAGGTAAGAAAATTGATATTGACCCAAATTGTGTATATTAAGTTTTGATGATTATAGTATGTGGGTAATTTGATTGTGATGATGATTGAGACGAGATTGTGTTACAAAATAGTGAGTGTGGGGAAATCCCAAATTGCTAAATCTTGGTTATAAACTAATTGAGTACATAGAATTGATGTGAGGAAATATTGAGAATGATATTGATGGTGTTTTGGATACTTATTGTTGTCAATTGCTTGTATAGAATGTTTGAGGGAAGTGTTGGGTAATTTGAGTATGAGGAAAAGAAGAAAATACCTGAAATTTAGCCTTGAGTCGCGACGCAAAACACTCAGCGTCCCGATGCGATATGGGAATTTTCCCAAAAATGCTTTTGGTGTGGTTCGCGTCGCGACGTGAAAGGTCATTGTGTTGCGACGCGCAAGGCAAAAGTTTGGGTACTCCTCTAGACGATGCGCATCGCGACGCGCCCTAACTTGCGTCGCGACGCGAGGTCAAACTGTCCCCCAAATCCATTTCTAACCATATCAATTTTACCCGAACACGTTAGAGGATACCTAATAAGTCTCGTATAAACTCGTGTGTACATTTAACATCATGATAAGAGTACGATACTTTCAAAATTATTGCCTTTACTTGAATAAGCAAACTTAGCTTGATTTTGATATATTTATTCTTAGTCCTTTTTTTTTAATCGAAACTATTGATGATAGATCCTCGCAGGAACCACAAGTTTCACTAGCGAAGCAAAGAAAGGCTAGCGGAACTCCAAGATTGTGAGTGGACACATCTATTTTCAAGCTGACTTTCTTATTGATTTATTTAGTTATTTTCTATGAATCATGACTTACTTTTTTAATTTTAGGGCGTTAGACAATTTCTTTATCAGTTACATTTGTTCAACATGTTTAAGAAATGATTTAGAAAATAAATATTTTTTTAAAAAAATAAGTTTATATTTTCGAGGCATGAGGGAAAAACCCACCTCAGTATGTAACTTGTACAGACATGGAATTGACGGACAACACATGTGCATATATAGAGAACTGGGGGGACTGTGATACATATCGCCCCCAGATTATAGTTCAGGACTATGGATGACAGATGGTCCTAGATCCTAGTTTCAAAGCTTGGAGGGTAGCATAAATCCGCACCCCCAGTTCTAGTTCAGTGGCTTGGGGGACGGCGATACGTAACGCCCCAAGACCACTAGTTTCAGGGACAGTAGTGCCATGCTTTGGAGGACGGCGATATGTAACGCCCCAAAGTCATGATTTTGCACTCTTGTCTCTAGTTAGGCGTATGAGGGGACAACGATACATAACGCCCCCGTAAGTCAAGTTTTCGAAGACATATCAGTTTTCAGATTCCATATTTTCAGAAAACAGTTTTTTTTTAGATCAAACTTTAGAAACAGTTTTCAGAAAATAGACATTTCAGAAATAGTTTTCAGAATAGACCTCAGATACAAGTTTGCAGTACCAGATTTTCAAAATCAGAATTCAAAGGATAAATTTTAGAAAAGATATTTCAGACAAAGTCTTCAGAAAAAGATTTTTCATATAAAGTTATTTATGAAACTTTGGTTTTAGAACCAAATGTTTTTGTATTAGTATTTCAGTTTTTCATCCACTCACTTAGATCATACATCAATCTAAGCCCTCACTCTCAGTTCCTTTATTTTGCATGAATTCTCGGAGGACGAGCTCGGGAGGACGGAAACCGATGCAATCACTAGGGTATGGAGTCCATCCGTTTAAGTCAGAAAGAGTGAGAGTCCAATCAGAGTCAAGTAAAAGTTTTGTATTAATCTTTGATGTCGAGATAGTCATTGTAAAAATATGTTATTAAGTTTACAGTTATAGATGTTGAGTTTGTTTGATAAGTTTTGATGCATGGGCTACGGTCCCACACATAATATAACTAATTAGAGAAAAGAGTATCAGTAAGTGTTTATGGTTGAAGAGTGAGAGGCTTAGAGGAATGGTACGGCCTGTTCCCTGCCGGTAACATCTTCCGGATTGGGGATGTTACAAAGATGGTATCAAGAGAATGGTCTATGGAGTTAGTGGCTGCATTGGGTAGAGTGTTGGGGTCTTGTATACATAGTATGTTTGGGATACTTGTATGCGGGGCACTACCTCTCCAGTATCTGATTCTCGAGTACGTCCTCAAGATCCATAGACAGGTTAGTAAGCTATCCGAGACTATTTGAATAGTATTCCTCGCGAGAACAAAAATACTCTAAATCCAAGTTGAGAATTTCCCTGTAGTTATTCTGACCTATTACTAGAACTATAAAACGAGCTATGAAACCAGACAGTAAGATTTTAAGAAAAGTACCCAAACAGCCCCGAACAGCCGGACAAAAACTGTACTGTTTACACCCGATTCTCGCCCAATGCACTGTAGAAACAGCCCTGAAATGCATGGGTTATGGCTGTGTTTTAGTTCTGATTTTTCACTTGAAACAGCCCTAACACAGCCCCAAAATACCATAAAATTTTCACCAAAAAAATTGGATTAAAATGAAACCAAACCGAGTTCCGTTTCACCAAGTAAAGGGCTGCAATGAGCAAAACAAAGCCTCACTGCCGAGTACAATAAGAATAAGAAGAAGATGATTATTTGTTCAACACCACAAAGTCTTCCAAACTATATCTCGTTACCAATGAAAACTTGTGTGGGAAAGACTCACAAAATTATCCCTAAACGTTTTAGAGATTTAATCACACTTTGTATTTATTTTTAATTTCTTCTTGTTCTTTCTTTTGGTTTTGTCTCAACTTTTGAGAGAGAATGAAAAAGAGAAGATGGAGGCTAGGGTTAGAATGAAAGACTTATCAAAAAGAAAAAAAAAAAATTTCCTTTTTATACTTAGGGTTTATTATTTCCAAAATAAAGAAAACCCTTCCCCTTTTCCACCTCCAAATTTTCGGCCATGGCATAATTTTTTATTATTTTTGTAACAACAATATTAATTTTCCATAAAGCCAAAATTGTTATAAAAAACAAAAAGATTAATGCCATTATAGATTTGTAATTTCCAAAATTAAATCAAGGGTTTCCAAAACCCAATAATTGGATATTACAACTTTAGCCTTATTAAATTATATCAAATATAATTTAATTTAATGTTTTTGATAATTATCATATAATTATTAAAACCATATATTAAATATTAACATATAGTTTCAAGTGTGACAAAATAATATTATTAATCATATTAATAATATTTATACATTTGTGAGTATATAATTGGACTATCCAATTATACTAAATCCGCTATAGTATATCGAGCTAGCACGGGGACCAAATAGACCTACGGTTTCGAGCTCCAATAATCTCGAAATATCAATTAAGCTCTTAATTAAATATTCAGAATTATTAACTCCGGGTTATTCCACTAGAAACCTGAAGTTACACTCTCGTTGTCGTAGATGATATATTAAGCCGAACCAAATCGGTGTCCATTGATATAGTCACTACATACGAATTAACCCTTCACGAGTATCTCGTAATTAGAGCCGAGTCATAATGTCCGTTATATTACTCTAATTATTTATACCTTAAGTACCATTGATTCTCTAATGAACGATTTATTCATAACCATTATGAATTTTAATCTTTCTATTCGTAATAGGAAGACTTGAGCGCTCAAACCATTCAAGTAACGAATCAACCCTTAAGGAATATACTCCTCTACTTCTCGCAAGAAGGAGTGAACTCAATATCTATGTAAAACGTTCCCAGCTACACAACAGACCGGGACTGCTAGACCAACCTCACCTTTGTAAATCAAAGGACATAGCCTGCCATGCAAGAGTTCATAGTACACTCAAGTTTAAGATCAATCCATATATGACCATCTAATAGATTGGATTGACTTTCTTTGTTTAACAGATTTGATCACAACATACAAGATGCCTACATTCTCATGTCTCTACATGGACGATCCCAGATTAAGGTCAGCATACAAATATAGAATAGATCGCAGCTATAGATAAACCATAAACAAAGTATATGCTTTGTTTGATTCTATATGGACTATTTAAGATTACTAATTTCAGACTTAAATCCTCTTGTGTATGACACTTATACACTAAGTCTGAAGGCAAATAAGTAATCTAGGGTATTTTAGATAATTTATAATATGCGAAAATTAAACAAACACTTTGATAAATGAATAAAGCATCATTTTATTTCAAAACATATAAAACCGTTTACATTACATGCATCTGTAGTGCATACATCCCAACAGATTCCTATTGGTGTTGGTGTACAATTTATTAAGAAATCATCGGCGAGCCATTCGGTGTTTATCAAAGAAACACCTATAAGTCTATACGAGTCTCTCAAGACTCATGGTTCATTGGGACAAACCATTGTACCAAGTCCGATATACGACATGTACTGGTCTCAGCGGATTTTACTAACCGACCTGTGTCAGTAAATCTTGATCAGGAACTTTATTTGAGAATATACAACTTATAGTGACACTTCCCAATGTCAATTAGAAACTACTGTGGGAAACGCTTTCCTAGCACAGCTGAAATGTCTTAGGCACCCGGATCGGACATGAAATTTTTTTCTGCCGCCCTTTAAGTTGCCGAATGTGACCAACAGTACCACTGAAATTTTGCTACTGTTTTGAACAAAATTTCAGCCCCAAAATGGTCCCGGAACAGTCACCGAATAGCCCTGAACAACAGTGCAAAAACCAGACTGTTTTTGGACACGTTATGCTCCAAAAACACTGCACAGTTCAGCCTTTATACGAATCAGTTTCTGTTATATTTCAGGTCTGATTTTTCACCCCAAAAAATTCAAACACAGCCCCAAGAATCCCCTTTAGGTTCTCTAAAAATTATGGATCAAAACGGAAACAAACCGAGCCCCGTTTCTCTTGTTGTTTGGGCGGTATTGAGCAATAACAATGCTCACTACCGTGTGTGAATGAAAGCGATGGATTTTGATTTTGTTCGACACCAAAAGAGTCTTCCGTACTATGTCTCACAACCAACGAAAACAAGTGTGGGCTTGACTTACACAAATTAAATCCCTAAACTCTTTAGAGATTTTTGTCACAATTATTTTTCTTTATCTTTTTCTTTTTTTCTTTTTTATTTTTGAATGGCGTTTCTCAACTTTTGAGAGAAGGATGAAGAAGAAGAAAGGTGGTTAAGGTTGGAATGAAATTGTCTCACAAAAGAAAAACATATTTTTCTTTTTATATTTAGGGTTATTTTTTTCCAAAACAAATAAAACACTTCATATTCCTCCAATGAATTTTCGGCCAAGCATGGATTTTTACATTAATTTTGTAACATAAAATTTAATTACCATAATGAAATATATGTTATAAAATTTAAACTGTAATTACCTTTCAAAACGTGTAACCACCAAATTTAAATCCAAGAGTTTTGCAACCTAGCATAACTCACCATGAGTTTCCAAATTTAATGCAAGAGTTTTGCAACCGAGCATAACTCACCAAGGGTTTCCAAAACCCGAGATTTTGAAATTCCAAAATTGGCCTCATTAAATTATATCATATACAATTTAATATTATGCATTCAATAATTATCATATAATCATATATTAACTTTTAATATATTGTTTCATGTGTGACAAAATATTATTAATCATATTAATAATATTTATACAAATGTGAGTATATAATTGGACTATCCAATTACACTAAATCCGCTACAGTATATTGAGCTAGCATAGGGACCAAATAGACCTATGGTTCCGAGCTCCAATAATCTCGAAATATTAATTAAGCTCTTTATTAAATATTTCGAATTATTAACTCCGGGTTATTTCACTAAAAACCTGAAGCTGCACTCTCGTTACCGCAGATGGTATATTAAGCCGAACCAAGTTGGTGTCCATCGATATAGTCACTACATATAGATTAAACCTTCACGAGTATCTCGTAATTAGAGTCGGGTCATAATATTCGTTATACCCCTTTAATTATTTTTACCTTAAGTACCATTGATTCTCTAATGAACGATTTATTCATAACCATTATGAATTTTAATCTTTCTATTGGTAATAGAAAGACTTGAGCGCTCTAACTGTTCAAGTACCGAATCAACCCTTAGGAAAGATACTCATCTACTTCTTGCAAGAAGGAGTGAACTCCATGTCTATGTAAAATGTCCCCAGCTTCACACCAGACCATGTCCCCAAAGTACATAGCTATTGGTTGGGACTGCTACACAAACCTCACATTTGTAAATCAAAAGACATAGCCTGCCATGTAGGAGTTCGTAGTACACTCAGGATTAAGATCAATCCATATATGACCATCTAGTATATCAAAATGATTTTTTTCGTTTAACAGATATTATAATAAAGTCATTTCAATCTGGGTCCAGTCCTATATGATCACATCATACAAGGTTTCTTCATTCTCATGTCTCTACATGGACGATCCCGGATCAAGGTCGCCATACAAATATAGAATAGACCGCAGCTATAGATAAACCACAAATAAAGTACCTGCTTTGTTTGCTCTCTATGGACTATTTAAGATTACTAAATTCAGACTTAAATCATCTTATGTATGACACTCATACACTAAGTCTGAAGGCACATAAGTAATCTAGGGTAATTGTAGGCATTGCATTTTTGCATATTAGCCCGATGATGAGTCTCGTATGGAGACACTGCCTCTTTAGTTGTAAAAGCCGCGGGAAACGGACATTGGAAGGGTAAAGTTGGGAATTAGTATTTTGTCAGATTTAACTCGCTTGTTTCGCTTCGGGTTCGCTTGTTGGACCTCTGTTTTAAAACACACCAAACCCATTAAATCACATCAAAAAATAATTAAAATATTTAAAACACATCTCACAAATTAAATAATTAAAACATTTAAAATACATGTCACAAATTAAATTAAAACAACATAAATTAAATTAAAACACATGTCACAAATTAAAACACCTTCCTAAATTAAAATTAAATCCCTTTCCTAAAATACATAAATCACTTCCCCAAATTATAAGATTTTCCCTATCACATTTTAATTAAAAGATATCTCCCAATTAACACACAAATCTTATTCCTTCTCCAACAAGGTAAACCCATCCCCTTGCCTATAAAAAGAACCATTCACCCCCTTTACCAAACCCTGGCTGGCTGGCTCACTCGCACGGCAAAAAACTAAACAAAAAACCCTAAAAGCCCTCACGCCACTCTCACCTAAACTCACGCACATAAACTGCCACCATCCCATAAGCGCACCCTCAGCCACGAACAGACCACCAGCGCATCATCGCCCACTCACTAGTTCATTCAGCACGTTCAAGACCACTCCAAAGCCATGCACGCATAAAATAAACAAAACCAAAATCTGCGCTAGCCACGAACAGACCACCAGCGCACCATCGCCCACTCATCACGCTACACAAGCCTCCACTCAGCCTTTGCACACAATCTCACCACTTTGCCCCTGACCAACACGCCACGCTCATCATAAACTGCCAACACCTAGCCCACTGACCTGCCCCACTCACAAACTTACCTTACGCACACACTTAACAGCCCCCACTCTCTCGCCACCTAGCCACAAAGACGCCACCTGCCCACTGCCTCTTCACCGAATGAACACACAGCCCACATTGAACAATTAACAAACTTCTTCATTGAACAAACAATCACCGTGAAAACTGCCTAAACTGCCAATTAATACCCCCGCAAAAACTGTCCAAAACTGCATAAAGTTCCCCCTAAAAAACCCTCAAAACCGCATCCCTTTAGCCGTCAAAATCACCCAAAACAGTCCATAAAACGACCAAAATAGTGACTTGAAACGCAGCGACCAAACAGCAGTGAAACGGACCAAAAACAGCAACCCGAACATCAAAACAGCGAGGAAAGACGTTTAGTTAACGAATTGGAAAAGTTGCGGATCATTCACCCTTCCAACGGACGTGTAACGCCCTTTCTTGGACGACAAAAGAGGTTAGACCTGAGGGCACATTTTTACTTATCTTTTCTTGTTTTATTTTATTTATTTTAAAATATTATTGCATGAGAGTCGTTTGAAGCATGATGTGATTGTTGGATGAGCGGGATATGTGTTCCCCTTTTGTGGTATATCGGATGGAAACCCGGACGTAAATTCCATAGCCGATTCCGAATGGACGGTAGTATGGTCTGCACTCGGGATACAATGCCACGTACTACTTAAGATGCACATATCTCGTCTCATCCAAACTTGTATTTAAGCATGATTTAGTTTAGTTTGATATTTATTTGTTAAAGCATATTTAGGTTGTTCTTTATGCATGTTATTAGTTTATGATGTGTTTGGATAAAAATTTATACATGTTAATTTAATTGTTCAATATGCTCGTTGTGTTACATTGTGTGGAATTATTTGGATGAAAGCATGATTAGATCTAAATACCATTGAGCATGATTATTGAGTAGACTTGGTTGATTCATTGCACAAATTATATCATCACAAGTGACATAAGTAAGGGACCATTCCGAACCCAACGGTTTGAGGTCTTCCCTTGCGAGGGGTGAGTGCGGCCTTAAATCTTTGTCCCGGTTCACACCGGGTGGCGACTCCATGTTATTTTGTACTTCCCAACTAGTCCGCGAGCCTAGAACATCGTCGTCAAGTTCAGCTGTCGACAGTAATCAAGATAATTTATAATATGCGAAATTATAACAAACACTTTGATAAATGAATAATGCATCAATTTATTTCAAAACATATAAAACCGTTTACATTACCTGTAGCTCTAGGGCATACATCCCAACAATCTCCCACTTGCACTATAGAAAATAGGACATGTTATGTAATCCTAGACCATCTAGGTGACCTTCAAACACTTTAGCCGACAAGGTCTTAGTAAACGGATCAGCCAGGTTCTATTCGGATGCAATCATTGTGACAGTAACATCTCCTCTCTGTACTATCTACCTGATGAGATGATATTTTCTCTCTCTATGCTTTCCCCTCTTGTGTCTTCTTGGCAATTTTGAATTCGCCACTGCACGACTATTATCACAATAAAGTGTGAGTGGTTTATCCATATCTGGAACAACTTCCAGATCTCCCAAGAGTTTACGGAGCCAGACTACTTCCTTAGCTGCTTCACAAGCTGCTACATATTCAGCCTCCATGGTGGAGTTAGCAATGCAAGATTGCTTTATACTTTGCCATATTATAGCCCCACCACCTACGTAAACACTGATCTAGATGTTGATTTCCTAGAATCGATATATGTCTGAAAATCAGAGTCTGTATACCCCCTTAGGATCATATCCTCATTAGTATATACAAGCATATAATCTCTCGTTCTCTTAAGATACTTGAGAATGTGTTTCACAGCCACATAGTGATCCAATCCTGGGTTCGACTGAAACCTACTGACTACTCCCACTGTAAAACAAATGTCCGGTCTCATGCATAACATATCATACATGAGACTACCAACTGCTGAGGCATATAAGATATGTCTCATTTCCTCAACATCTTGAGGTGTCTTAAGAGACTGTTCCTTTGACAAATGAAATCCATGCCAATAAGGCAGATTGCCTTTCTTGGAATTCTGTATCCCAAATCGCATAAGGATCTTGTCAATATAGGATGCATGAGATGTTGGATAATATGACCCATAGCGTCACTATTTGTACAGATCATAGTGTTGTTGTATAAATTAACTATGTGACAAGGAAATTGCACTCTCATCATTTGTGATTAGATCACCTTAGATATATAAATGAAGAGAGGTCCCTATGATTAGTTCCTGGATTGAGAATTATATGAGACAGTATCAGTCCACGAGGGATTAATCATTAAACATCCCTAGCCGGAGTATTATCGAGACAGGACATCGATAATGCGGAATAGGCTAGTATTGCACTTGTGCGCGTTGTGAGGGCACAACGGCATAGTTCTCATATATTTAAGTATTGGATACTTATGCAAGTGCGATAGGAGGTTGTGTTTCACCGATGGTACGGGAAACAGCTTCGCTCTGGATAGACCCCTCGGAATCCCATTGGTATTATGACTATGTGTCTATGGGAGTCCGACATCAGGGTAGGTGTATTTGGTCTTAACCTGAGACTTGCATCGCTAATGCTTACGACAATCAATATACTTTGGTTGAGGTCGTCTAGGACTCTAACCGGTTCTGTGTACGCCAATACTGGGTATATTGAGAATCGTAGAGTGTTGGGTGTGATGTCAAGACGGAAGTATCACTCCAGTCATAGTGGAGATGATGTCATGCAGGATACGGTATTAGTGCTCTTAAGTGATGCGCATCCAATCATGATATTATGACTAGGTCATGAATATCCGATTATAGAGACTAGTTACCAGACATCCGACATGTGCTTCGGACGGGGCAGACACTTATCCAGCCCCAGCCCTAGCACGTGACTATCCGATACTGGACCGACATATGCAATACTTGGTATACTACGCTTGATATAGATCTTAATATTCTTAGATGAATATGACCGGAGATTTTGGTAGACATCGTGATTTGCTAGGAGCCGACCTTGTCTTGTAAATCGGTAGAACGTAGTACTTGGTACGTACGTGATTCGGATACGCCGACGACCGTATTTACTGCCAATATATCCGGGGATCTCATGGGTCGCTTCCCAATAATCTACCGATGACGTATGACTCGTACTCTATATTAATCTGGGATTAATTAGAAGAGAGAGAAAATTAATCTGGGATTAATAACAGAGATATTTTATCTAAGATAAAATATCGTCTAAAGAGAGAGAACGATTAATTTGGAATTAATCGGTAAGTTAATATATTCGATATATTGAACGAAATTGGATTTCGACGCAGAATTGAAATTGGATTTTAATTCGGGCGAATGAATTAATTTAGAATTAATTCGTTAGCGACGTGAATAGTGAATTCGCTAGGCGTAATCATTTAATTACGACGCAACGGAAAGTTCGTTAATTTGGAATTAGCGAACCCGAGCCCGAGTGTGATTGCGAGCGCATTCGTATTTCGAATTCGAGTGAGGCAACGCAAGTCACATCTAACGTCAAATCATTCGTCACATCAAGCGTCAAATCAAATGTCACTTTGAGTGATGTGATTGATTGATGTGATTGATTGATTGATTGAAAAGACAACTAGTCACTTTGAGTGATGGTAGTTGTTGGAATAGTTGATGGTTGTTGGAAAGTTTGTTTTGCTTTTGTATTTGACTTTTATATGTCAAATAATTGGTAAATCAAATTATTATTTTTTGGAAAAATATATAAGTGTATTAGATACACTTTTCAAAATAATTCAACACAATTCTCTTTCTCTCTTACTCCTCTTAGCTCACGCCCAAGGGGCTCCAAAACAGCTCACTGGTTTCTTCCAAAAACGTGAGCAGTGGGAAGCAAAGAGTGGATGTTCATGGTGAAAATCCAAGTGCTAGCACACTTACGAGACTTGCGAAGGTGGTAGGGAGGTTCACCCATGAGCCGGGATCCGTTCGACGAAGCTTGGAGCTCCGTTTCGCTGCTCAAAAATAGAAGACGGAAGGCAGTGAACTGCACAACCAGTGAGCAGTCCACGCCCAATGCAGTGAGGTTTTTGAAATTTTGTTGCTTGCCGTGTCTCTCAACCGATCGATGTGAGTATTCCGCTACCTCCATTGATGTGTTCACACATGATTTTCATTGCTTGTTTGATCTTGGGACCTAGAATAAACCTAACAATGGCATCAAGAGCCTTAGGTTCAAGCATGAAACTTTTAGGGTTAAAATTTGGGTAAATTGATTTTGAGCATGATTTAGTTAAATTGTTTGATTGAGCATGTTTAAATGATGTTGAATTGCATTTTCGTTGGACCAATTTGTTGAAAATTAATTTGGAATTATTTTCCCCAAATTTCATGAGTTGGCCGAATGTGTATTGTATTTGGAGTTCTTGGAATTTTTGGTTTTGATTCATTGGATGAGTTAGAATCATGTAGGATGATGTTAATTTGAAGTCAATTAGATTGAATTTTGAATTGAACATTAATCCCCAATTTACTTCACATGGCCGAATTCAATATGCCCTTGAATGTCTTGGTGATTTTGATTTTGTGACATTGGATGTGTATGAAATCAAATTGGATGGTGATTTAATGTCGATTGTGGGTTCGATTGGATTGAAACCGAATCGGACACAAAATCCTTCCTTGGCCGAGAGCATGAAAGCATGTAAATGGGTTTGATTTTTCATTTTCTGTGTTGGACATATAATAATGAGTTGAGTATGATTAATTGGACTAATATGATGTTTTGGAAATGTTGATTTAGTTGATTAATCATATTATACACTTTAGGTAATTAAATTGCTAAATTGGATTTATGTAATTTAATTATTTGAGGCCTTAAATTGGATTTGGGCTTCTAATGTTGTATTTGGGCCTATGGGCTTGATTTTATCAGTTGGGTTTAGGGCAAATGGATTGGATCCAATTGGGCCCAAAACCTTAACCATAAAGCCCAAATGCGACTAATGAACCTTTAAAGTTCAATTGGGCCTAATGGGCCAAGATTGATTTATGGGCTTATGGGGTAAATCCCGGATTGGACTTTGGTTATCGGTTGACCCGAGTTGACCAAAAGTCCACGCCTAAGAAATCAATTAAAAGCCCATTGGACTTAATTGAATTGACGTTGGACGTTAATCGGTCTTTGAGACGCGTTACGATTAAATTTGGAATTAAATCGTAAAAGGTTTATTAATAAAGTGTAATATTTAATTTGGAATTGAATAGTGAATTAGTATTAAATACATGTTAAATTGGATTTAATGATGTAGTTTAATTTAATTCAAGAATTCGTACTTTGAGTACTTATTCGCAAAAATGAGTTTGACTCGAGCAAAATCAAATCGTTGTTTGAAATTGGATGATCACATAATTATCAGATTAATTAATTTGATTAGATTGATTGATAGCATGCTTATGTGTGAATACGTGGTTGATGAATGATAATGTATATCGGATGGATATTAGATGGGTGGGCAATTTTGGAAATTGTTGTAATAAATTCGATTTATTAAATTGGACCTGCGTGTCCAGCCTTATCACCTCTATTCTCTTTGTATTCTCTTCTCACCTATTCCCCTCAATGTAAATGAGGTTTCTTTAGAAGTGTAGTGTAACGGGTAGAAGTAGTACAAGTGCTAGCTTGAGTGAGAAATGGAGAGATTTGATCTAGGATCAATGTAAAGTATCCATCCGCATATCATTATTATTTTATTTCATACTCTCTTTATTATGTATTTAGAATGCATGTTTAAGAGTGTATGATGATGAGACCTTAACAAAGATAATTAAATTGGTAGCCAATTTGCACGCGAAAAACCCTCAACAAATATCATGCGTTTTTCCTTCCATTGAGTGATTCTTACTCAAGATCCGAGATTGGCATGGGTTTTTGCCAAAGTCAAGCCCCTGTCCGTCGAAGATGTGTTTGAATCACGAAGCTTTGTTCATATTGGTGTCTTGTCCAAGTTGTGGTTTGTTGGCCAAAGTCAAGACCACTTCTTGTCCATCGACATTGATTACGAAGCTTCCATGGTCAATGGGTCCGCGCTTTGACTGGGATCATTAGGTTTGTTGTGCCAAAGCCAAGGCCTAGTTGATTCAGAGGAAAAAGGTTAGGGTATATATTGGATATATAGGCATATATGAGATATATGTTTCGGACTTGGATGTCCACCTACTGGATCTAGGAGTGGATGATATCCAATTGATCTTCGAGATCTACCTAGTTAATTATCATACAATTTGTTGGCCAAAGTCAAGATTGTGTGATATTTTACGGGATCCTAGCCACTAGGAAACACGGTTTCCCGAGTACTCGACAGAGGGTTAGAGACTTGCCGAAAAATAGTGGGAGGCAAGAATTGAATTTGCAATATTCGTTCAATTACTCGCCATAGCGCGCTCAAACAAATATCATTCGTCGTAATATTAAATGTTAGTTGGACTAATATTTAAATTGTTGTTTTTAATTAACAGTTGGACTGTATTATATTTGATTATATAATTGGATTATAGTAATCAATATTTTGAATTAATTGATTTCAATTTACAGTTGATTTTATAGTTAGACTATAGTAATCAATGTAATTGAGGTTAATTAATTTGAGACTATATTTGATTATATAGTTGGACTATTGTAATCATTATAATATATAGTACCACATATCGTTGATTAAATAGTTGGACTATTAGAATCAAGATTAAAATTGAAAGATTGGACATTTAAAAATATCTTGGATTAAAATATTTAAATGGTTTAATTTTCAAATTGGGAATTATATTTCAGGATAGTCCTGGAAATAAATAATAAGTTATTCTTTTGATATAAAAACCTATTATGCCTAAGCCCAGAATCAAGCAAATAAGTAGAGCATAATCTTTGGAAGACTTATGTGATGATGACTTTAGTGCTTAATTCATAATACTGATATAAATCTATGTTTAGATCTAAGAAGTATTAAAATTGCAATTAATAATTCTTGGAGAATAAATGACTAATCTCAAGGAGATAAAGTCAAACTTTGCAATTAACCTAGTAGCGCAAGGCGCACCTTACTTCAATATTCTAGAAACCCAAGGCTTGGCCAGAGGCTTCTGAAATATTGGAAAGGGCAAAGGAAAAATCATTATGATCTTCGGGAAGATAAAGGACATATCCCAAAGTGACTGTCGTTTGGATATGGCAGACACGAAGGAATTAAAGAAAGGGCGAGGCTCTGACTTTAAAAATTATTTGTCAAAGTATGTTCACTACTAGTATTAAAATTAGATTTTAAATACTTAGTGTGGTACATAAAATATATGTATTGATGTTCAGAATCCGCTATGAGCTGGATACTGACTTCAAGCTGAGATTGCTCTACGAATTGGAAACGGGACGAAAGTCGCTGTTTCAACTGTAGATACCTAAGTTTAGGAACTACCCTTCGGGTGTGTGTACTTAAATTAGGAACTGTTATAATGTAACTAGTTGGACTAGTAACATTATCTCTATATCAGTGTTTAATCCGTTGCGGATAAACCTTTATATTCTAGAACACTAAAGTGTTTCATTATATAAAGATGATACTGAGATAAACACATTAGATGTGAGAAACAGTATTTATATTTTGAATATAATTAAAATCTCAAACATATAAAATGACAAATAAATAGCTCAAATTGATTTGATCAATAGAGACTTATTTTGGCATTGTCGTCTGGGACACAATTAAATAAGACTCGTATATCCACACTTTTGAAGAGTGGGTACTAGGACTGTTTTGACTAATCAAATAAAGTCTACGAATCTAGTTTATTAGGTAAAGCACCTAAAATACTATTTACTTGGTAATAGTGAAAAAGCCACCGATCTGTTAGCCCTATTCATTGTGAAGATAGTGGGCCCATATCTAGCTAGGCTAGATGTGAACATGAATATTTCGTGACCTTAGCGGATGTGGCATCACGTTATGGTTATGTGTTTCTTTTGAAGAACACAAATCGAAAATTTAGAGTTTCGACACGAAGTAAACAAACAGATCGGCTATAGTATTATACCGTCACGGTAAGACTGTAATGAAAATACTTAAGCATTAAGTTTCATACATACATGAAAGAGTATGGTATTCTTTCAGATGAGGACTCCTCCCGAGACACGTCAGTTTGACGGTGTGTCCGAACTAAAAACTGAATTTTGTTGGACAAGATAAGGTTAAATTATGAGTCGCTCTGAGCTATCATTTCCTTCAACAGGATATGTGTTAACAGTGCAAAAACTTATTTAGAATAAGGTTCCATGAAAATCTGTTTGACAGATGTCATATAGGATATGGACAGGGAAGAAACAGGGTTTCACACTTCTGAAAATTTGGGTATGCCAGGCATAACGTTTGGATGATACCAAACTAGAACCCAAATTGGATAAGTGCCAATGTTTGTTGTCCTAAAGGAAACCATAAGTATAGTACTTATAAATCTCACATGAGAACAATATAATTGTTGCTCACCATGCGGTTTTTCCTAAGAGGAATACCGATATGCAGTGGTAAGTGGGAGGACAGTAAAACACGATGAAAATTGGGGTAATACTGTTCAAGGCATGAAGTCCGTAATGGAACACAAACATTTCATCAAGGATGAATTTATACCATTAATCTTCGAATACACTAGAACATCGTAGATCGGATAGAGTCAGAAAACAACCTAGGGTATGGGTTTCTGATCTAACCCTCATAAAGATATCAATCTTATGGAGGTATACCATCCGACTACGTTTTGAGGAAGTGATACAAGGTATCGAGTCCTTATTATGGCAACATACCAACGTACAAAGCTAGGCTTGTGACGGAAATGTATCGTTATCAACATTGTGTTAATAACGGTTCAACCTTTTACCTGTTGCCACTGTAAATCCACTTGGATAATGCGTGCTGAAGCTATACATTTCATTTATGAAATGTGTCAGTTGTAGATCAAAATCGCTTTCCTGAAAAGGAAACCTTTTGGAGGATGTTTACAACTTCCTGACGATTTTGTATAACCAACAAACGAGGTTTGCGGGTTATTCGATCCATGTTTGGATTGAAGCAAGCATAAGGTTCTTGGAACTGACGTTTTGAAATAATCATAATGGTTCATGATTTGACTCAAAACGAAATAATTCTTGTGTATATAAGGAGGTTAGTGGGAGAGCACTGATAATGAAATTCCCATAAAGCAATTGGTGAAAGCTTGGCTTTCAATAGAAATTCTCCGTAGAATTCTGGGGAGTAACAACCTTTATTCAAGGAATAAAGATCTGCTGGGATAGATTTGGAGTTGTTAACACTCTCTGGGAAATTGTACATTTGAAATGTACTTGTATTGGTGTCTCATATGCTTCGAGCATATGGAGTCACGATCAGGTCAATCCAAGTGATAGTCACTGGATTGAAGTTAAGAACATCTGTTAGTATCTCAGAGAACTAAAGATGCTATCTTAAACTATGGAGAAGGAGAATTTGAAGTGACTGGGATCACTGCTGCAAGTTTCCAAACAATTAAATACTACGGTACTATAAAGTTTGAATAACGGGACAGTGAGCTGGAAATCTTCCTAGCAAGATAAAGGAATTAAAGGTCTCATCGACGATCCAGATATATACTTCTATATTCATCTGATTCGTTCGGATCATACATCGTGGCGATGTGATGATCGTATAAATCGCATCGGATGATAATCATGCAAATCCGCTGACGAAAACCTTTTCTCAGCAATTTGAGCGAACCGTACATAGTTCGGGTGTTAGACACTCGAGTGACTGGCTATGTGCCAAGTGGGAGATTGTTGGATAATATGACCCATAGCGTCACTATTTGTACAGATCATAGTGTTGTTGTACAAATTAACTATGTGACAAGGAAATTGCACTCTCATCATTTGTGATTAGATCACCTTAGATATATAAATGAAGAGAGGTCCCTATGATTAGTTCCTGGATTGAGAATGATATGAGACAGTATCAGTCCACGAGGGATTAATCATTAAACATCCCTAGCCGGAGTATTATCGAGACAGGACATCGATAATGCGGAATAGGCTAATATTGCACTTGTGCGCGTTGTGAGGGCACAACGTCATAGTTCTCATATATTTAATTATTGGATACTTATGCAAGTGCGATAGAAGGTTGTGTTTCACCGATGGTACGGGAAACAGCTTCGCTCTGGATAGACCCCTCGGAATCCCATTGGTATTATCACTATGTGTCTATGGGAGTCCGACATCAGGGTAGGTGTATTTGGTCTTAACCTGAGACTTGCATCGCTAATGCTTACGACAATCAATATACTTTGGTTGAGGTCGTCTAGGACTCTAACCGGTTCTGTGTACGCCAATACTGGGTATATTGAGAATCGTAGAGTGTTGGGTGTGATGTCAAGACGGAAGTATCACTCCAGTCATAGTGGAGATGATGTCACACAGGATACGGTATTAGTGCTCTTAAGTGATGCGCATCCAATCGTGATATTATGACTAGGTCATGAATATTCGATTATAGAGACTAGTTACCAGACATCCGACATGTGCTTCGGACGGGGCAGACACTTATCCAGCCCCAGCCCTAGCACGTGACTATCCGATACTGGACCGACATACGCAATACTTGGTATACTACGCTTGATATAGATCTTAATATTCTTAGATGAATATGACCAGAGATTTTGGTAGACATCGTGCTTTGCTAGGAGCCGACCTTGTCTCGTAAATCGGTAGAACGTAGTACTTGATACGTACGTGATTCGGATACGCCGACGACCGTATTTACTGCCAATATATCCGGGGATCTCATGGGTCACTTCCCAATAATCCACCGATGACGTATGACTCGTACTCTATATTAATCTGGGATTAATTAGAAGAGAGAGAAAATTAATCTGGGATTAATAACAGAGATATTTTATCTAGGATAAAATATCGTCTAAAGAGAGAGAACGATTAATTTGGAATTAATCGGTAAGTTAATATATTCGATATATTGAACGAAATTGGATTTCGACGCAGAATTGAAATTGGATTTTAATTCGGGCGAACGAATTAATTTAGAATTAATTCGTTAGCGACGTGAATAGTGAATTCGCTAGGGGTAATCATTTAATTACGACGCAACGGAAAGTTCGTTAATTTGGAATTAGCAAACCCGAGCCCGAGTGTGATTGCGAGCGCATTCGTATTTTGAATTCGAGTGCGGCAACGCAAGTCACATCAAACGTCAAATCATTCGTCACATCAAGCGTCAAATCAAATGTCACTTTGAGTGATGTGATTGATTGATGTGATTGATTGATTGATTGAAAAGACAACTAGTCACTTTGAGTGATGGTAGTTGTTGGAATAGTTGATTGTTGTTGGAAAGTTTGATTTGCTTTTGTATTTGACTTTTATATGTCAAATAATTGGTAAATCAAATTATTATTTTTTGGAAAAATATATAAGTGTATTAGATACACTTTTTAAAACAATTCAACACAATTCTCTTTCTCTCTTACTCCTCTTAGCTCACGCCCAAGGGGCTCCAAAACAGCTCACTGGTTTCTTCCAAAAACATGAGCAGTGGGAAGCAAAGAGTGGATGTTCATGGTGAAAATCCAAGTGCTAGCACACTTACGAGACTTGCGAAGGTGGTAGGGAGGTTCACCCATGAGCCGGGATCCGTTCGACGAAGCTTGGAGCTCCGTTTCGCAGCTCAAAAACAGAAGACGGAAGGCAGTGAACTGCACAACCAGTGAGCAGTCCACGCCCAATGCAGTGAGGTTTTTGAAATTTTGTTGCTTGCCGCGTCTCTCAACCGATCGATGTGAGTATTCCGCTACCTCCATTGATGTGTTCACACATGATTTTCATTGCTTGTTTGATCTTGGGACCTAGAATCAACCTAACATGAGATATAGCTAACAGTCTTTTCTTGCGATCTCGAAGTATTTGAATCCCAAGAACATAACTGGCCTTTCCCAAATCTTTCATTTGGAATTAGTTAGCTAACCAGGTTTTCACGTCCGATAATATTTTTACATCATTCCCAATGAGTAAATTATCATCGACGTATAAAACAAGAAAAACCACATTCCCGTTAATGACGCGCTTGTATACACAAGGCTCATCAACATTCTACTCAAAATCATAAGACTTGATCGTGGTATCAAATCTTATATTCCAAGATCAAGATGCTTGCTTAAGTCCATAAATGGACATTTGCAGCTTGCAAACCCTTTGCTCTTGACCTTGGGCTATGAAAACCTCTAGTTGTACCGTATAGATACTCTCATCAAGATTGCCATTCAAGAATGCAGTATTGACGTCCATTTGCTAAATTTCATAGTCATAATATGCGGCAATGGATAGAAGAGTGCGAATGGATTTTAGCATAGCTACTGGTAAGAAAGTTTCTTTATAGTCAACTCCCTCTTTCTGGGTATAACCCTCGGTCGCTAGCCTAGCCTTGAAGGTCTGTACCTTCCCATCTGCTCCACTCTTCCTCTTATAGATCCACTTATAACCTATGGGTTTCACCCCATCAGGTTGGTCTACAAGTTCCCAAACTGAGTTGGAGTACATGGACTCCATCTCTAGGTTCATGGCTTTGAGGCATTCCTCTTTGTCAGAATCATCGATTGCACTACGATATGTCAATGGATCATTTATACCATCACTGGATGCGACAACTTGTGCCTCTCCAACCCCAAGGTAGCGATCAGGTTGTCGTACTACCCTCCCACTATGTCTAGGTGTTATATCATTCTGATGAGCTTTCATCTGATGCTCAGATGTCGAATGTACTATGTATTTTTCAAATGTCGTTGACGATGTGTGCTGGTCGAACCAGCATGTAACTCCTCGAGTAACATTTTACTTCGAGGTTTGAACTCCCTCATATAATCCTCTTCTAGAAACGTAGCATTTGCTGATACAAACACTTTATTATCATCAGGACTATAGAAGAATCCACACATAGTCTCCTTAGGATAGCCTACAAATAGACACACCTGTGAATGTGGCTCCAACTTTGTAGTCTTATTCTTCAGCACATGTGCTGGACACCCACATATGCGAAAATGTCATAAACTAGTTTTACGACCACTCCAGAACTCTAAATGAGTCTTAGGAACAGACTTAGATGGAACTACATTAAGGATATGCATTGCAGTTTGTAACGCATATCCCCAGAACGAACTAGGTAGTGAGCTATAACTAAACATAGATCTCATCATGTGATTTCTCCTCTCTGCAACACCATTTTGCTGTAGTGTTCCAGGTGCTGTGAGCAGGGATACTATCCCATGCTCAACTAAGAATTCCTCAAAATCTCTATCAAGGTATTCTCCTCTACGATCTGATCATAGAGTTTTGATTATTTTACCTAACTGGTTCTCAACCTCAGCACGATACTCTTTGAACTTTTGAAAAGTATCTGACTTGTGCTGCATTAGGTAAACATACCCATATTTAGAATAATCGTCAATGAATGTGATGAATTATTCATAACCACCTCGGGCTCTTACATTCATCGGTCCGCAAACGTCCAAATATATTAGCTCAAGTGGTTGACGGGCACTTATACCTTTTCCAGTAAAAGGTCTCTTGGTCATTTTTCATTCTAAACAGGATTCGCAAACTGGTAAAGTTCCAAGCTTTAACTGGTTTAAGGCTCCGTTCTTTATCAATCCGTCTATCCGTTCAAGGTTGATATGACCAAGTCTAAGATGCCACAGATATGTGTCATCATGATAAATATTTTGTCGTTTAGTTTTAGGTTTCTCAACCTTAAACATTTCAGTGTTGAGCAGTGGGATATATGTTAACAATCTTAACAATATAGGTTATCTCATAATTTCATTTGCATATAAGTAATCCATTTTGAAATAATAACTATAATTATTAGATAAAATGTAAACTATCATGCAATAGTTTTGAGATCGGTACATGTCGTATACTGGAATATATGATTCCAATGGTTTCTCAATGAACCATAAGTCTTGGAGACTAGTATAGACGTGTAGGTGATTATAGCGGATAAACACTAAACGACTCACTGAAGATTCTTAATGGATGGTACACCAGCGTCAATAAGAATCTTCTTGGGTTGAGTAGCACTTGTGATTCTTAGACTTGAGATGCCATTGTGGGAACATGAGACATCTTCTACATTTAGACGGCAGTCACGTCACCGATCTATTTCGATCAGACCTCCGTCTGTTCGTTGGGTGTAGATAGATCCTCAGGATGTCCTATGTGTATCAAGACAGGATCCGTCAGTTCTGTGTATCAGAGCATAGGTAGTCCATATGATTAGCAATCAGATAAAACCATGGGCCCATGGTAAAGTTTAGAAGCTAGTTCTAAACATTCTTTTAGAGATTGCTAATGGAATAGTCGACTGGATAATCCCGATAGAGATTTGACGTTTATATCTATTTCTCTGGGATTTATCCGGATACCTGTGACGGAGGAATTATACATTTGCCATGACCTCGACCTGTATGGTTCAGAGAGATTATCCGTGATCGTCATAATCTACGGGTGGATAGATTATGGACACGAAATTAGATTTCGTGACGGATATACCTGAATCTAGAGAGTCTCAATAATGAAACATACTCATAGAGCACTAGAGCAACATTAATAAATAATATTGATTATTTATAAAAGTCGTTTAAAGGTTAAACGCAAGATACATGCTAAAAGGACTAGATAGTCATTTGCCTAATTATTGTGTATTTACATTTAATACTTGATTAATTTAAATACACATTAATTAATAGTCAAAATGAGTTATTTGACTTATATCCTATATGAATATATGTTTTTAATATTTAATGTAAATATTATACATATATTTAATATATTTGTATTTGATTAATTAATTAATTATTTAATTGTTAAATGATTAAATTAATTAAAATATAAATATCTTACATTAGGATATTTAAAGTAAATGATGTTAGTTGCTTTTGTTGACTTAAATAAATATCTAATAAAGTTGTATTAAGATATTTATGCAAGTTGATAACATAATTTTGAAATGAAATTGAAATGAAAATTCTTTATATATGTTTGTGAATTTCGGCCAAAGGCCATTTGTGCACAAGTATATATTGTTTTCATTTTTTCATTTCAATATAACCTAATACACTTTTCGTAAAACTCCATTGAAAGAAACTAAGGAAGCAAGTGAAGGAGAAAAAGAAAAACCTAAAGAAAAGCTTTGATTTTGTAAGTTTTTCAAACTTACTATTAGAAAGGAATTTGTTCCTTAGGATCTAGGCAACATCTTGTGATGTTCTTAAGTTATTCTTTTCTTTATTTCTTGTGTTTTGATGATGGAAATCTTTATTGAAAGTGTTGAGCATGTAATGTGAAGGAAGGTTGTGACTATTGTAGTTGTAAGCTTTCTTTTAAGGTTTTGGAAACCATGTTGCTAATCTAGAGTTATTGACCCACTCTTAAATGACCTAGATTTGATCTTGAGTTGTTTCATTGTGTTGAGACTTGGATTGGATGGAAGAATGATGATTGAAGTAATTGATTTAATGTATTTGGTCTAATTTGTCCAATTTGTGAAAATTGAAAAATTAGGGTTCATGACCAATTCCAAATTTGGGGCTTTTCATATATGTTGTGTATTTGTGTGTGTATATGTTGCATATAAAGTTTCATGTTCATTGGATTGCATCTTGATGTGTTTTGATGCATGAAATCACAAAAGGCACAAATTGCCCCCCCTTTGGTGCTCTCGGCCAAGAATTTAGATTTAGGGATTTTTGTTGCTTTTGGTGTTTTGATGTTTTGAACATGCTAATTTCATCTTAGAAATGATTTAGAATCATTTAAAATTGATTAGATCGATTTCGGACTAAAATGGACAAAATACCAATGTAAGGGCATTTCGGTAAATTCACTTGAATATGATTCATTTGAATTTTATTTCACAATTTGATTGTTGGATAATTAAATAAATTTGTTTATTTAATTAATCCGAGAAAATTTTTTGAAATCTGAAAATCGGATTTTCACCGCTTCCGCTGCGTTACCGGATTCACCCCTTAAAAACCCCTACAAAATGGTATCAGAGCGAGTCTGATTCTAGGCCACCTAATATGATTAGCCTTCATTGAATCAATGTTTATTCCAGTTTTCTTGACTTAATGCATGCTTATTAGGATCTAAATTGGTTAGATTTAGGGTGTATGACACTTAGCGGAAAATCCCTAATTAATAAGGTTTGAATGTAATTATGTATTTGATGCATGTTATATGGTCCGTCTTGTCAATATGGTTTATGAATACTTCTTTGTGACTACATCCGAGATCGTGCCTCTTCTGTGAGGATGTAGCCGATAAAGATTTATTTATACCGGATGTATATAAGATACTAGGTAAATTCAAGTAAAAGCGGAATTCTGAACGTGCCCTAGCTGTCAGGATTACGTAAGTAACTTGAGTTTATCATTGACGAGTTTAACCTTGGTACGTCTCCTTGTGGGCCTGCCTTCGCAGCGACAACGAGAAACGGCCAGGATCGGATACTTAGGAGTCATTAGTGAATGATTGACAAATGAGTTGTCTACCTGATGAATATACGTAGGCGAGACCGTGCCTCTGCTGTGAGCCGAAATATATTCACGGGATCCACTTTTCACTATTAGTATTTAATTTAATTATTAAATATTTGTATTCTGTTTTGGGATTACAGTATTGCATGATTTAGTGGTAGGGGCATATTAGATTAAAAATCCATGATCTAGTTTATGCTTTTGATATTATATGAAACTGCTTTATTTCTGCTAACCGTTTTTCGTGATCTATATGATAGATTGGCGATGGCGGCACAATCCACAAATCAGTTTGCGCGTATGCTTGATGCGAACAAACTAAAAGGCGCTGAGAACTTTGCAGACTGGGAATTGGATTTAAGGATTGTCCTCGATTCCGAAAAGCTGGGTTATGTTCTTGAGGGTCCGTTGCCCCTTGCAGTGGGTGCGGATGCTTCGGAGGAGGAATGCCAAGTTTTTGAAACTTGGAAGGATGATGATTTAAGGGTTAAATCATTCATCATTAGTTCACTGTCTCCGAAACTCAAGCAACAGTACTATGGTATGCTAGATTCCTATAGTATGATGACGCGATTGAGACAAGAACAAGTGATTGTTCACAAAGTCGCCATGGAACTGTTCCATGCGCGTCTGGATGAGGGGCAAAGTGTTAGCCCACATGTTCTTCAGATGATCGATTTGATCGATCAATTGAGGCAACATAATCTCATCTTGAATGACATTCTCGGTAGGAGTGTCATTCTTGGTTCACTACCAGCTTCATTTCGCCAGTTCGTGATGTACTTCAACATGCACGGGACTGTCTGTACCTACCAGGAGCTACATAGGATGTTGCTCACGGCAGAAGAGGACCTTAAGAAGGGAGTACCGACTCGCCCTTCTAGAACTACTTCTCTTTCGGCTTCTTCCCAAGGATGGTCCAAGGGAAAGAACAAGAAAGGCAAGAAGAAGAAGAAGGCTTTTGGTCATCAACAACAGACGAAGATTGCAAAGCCCAAAAGGGCTTCTGAAGACAAATGCCACCACTGCGGCAAAGTCGGGCACTGGAAAAGGAACTTTCCTGATTACATTGCCCAGCTGAGGAGAGACAGAGCTTCTACATTAGGTACTTTTATTTTTCCAGTTATTGATTTATCTTTGGCTTGTGAAGCCGTTACATCCAGCTGGATTTTAGATTCTGCTTGTCCCATTCACATTTGCAATTCGTTGCAGGTGCTGAAGGAAAGTAGGAAACTGAAGCCTGGAGAGATGCAGTTGCGGTTCAGGAGTGGAGACTCTTTGGATGCAGTTGCAGTGGGAGTATGCGAGATCTCATTGCCGAATGGGACACTTTTGTTATATGACTGCCATTTTGTACCAGGATGTGTCGCTAATATTATATCACTTTTTGTATTGGATACAGAAGGCTTTTGTATTAATATTAAGAATAGTTCTTTGTATTTATATGATAAAAATAATATTCAGATCATTTTTTGTCCAAACCAGCATGGTCATTATACATTGCAAACTTCAAAAGATATATTAAATACTGGAGTTAATAAACGTAGTTTACCTGTAATTAATAATATTGAACTTTGGAATATGAGACTTGGTCACATTGGCGTTAAACGCCTTACCCAATTGGTTAGGAATGGTTTGATATCAGATCTTACCATTGAATCCTATCCAACTTGTGAATCCTGTATTCAGGGTAAGATGACCAAAGCCTCATTTTTCGGTGTTGGACACCGCGCCACTAACTTACTGGAACTCGTACATTCTGATGTATGTGGTCCACTAAGTCAAACTGCTCACAGTGGTTATTCGTACTTCGTTACCTTTACCGATGATTTGTCACGGTAGGGTTATTTGTATTTGATGCGACATAAATCGGAAACCTTTGAAAAGTTCAAAGAGTTCTGAAATGAAGTAGAAAAACAAACTGGAAAATATATTAAATGCCTTCGATCAGATCGAGGCGGCAAATATATGAGTGGTGAGTTCATGGATTATATGAAGGAGAATGGGATTCTCGCTCAATATACTCCGCCAGGTACACCACAGCACAATGGTGTATCTGAAAGAAGAAATCGGACTTTATTGGATATGGTCTGATCGATGTTGAGTTTCACAGATTTGCCCTATTACTTATGAGGTTACTCTCTCTTAACAGCCGCACATCTTTTGAATAAGATTCCTTCAAAGGCTATTCCTACGACACCGTATCAGATATGGTTCGGTAGGAGACCAAATCTTAATTATATTAAGGTTTGGGGTTGTCTTGCCTATGTCAGGGTGACTCAGCAAGATAAGCTTTCGCCTCGAGGGCAAAAGTGTAGGTTTTTTGGATATCCTTCGAATACGAGGGGATATCTATTCTATGATACCGAGCATCGAAATGTGTTCGTAGCTCGCTTCGCAAAATTTCTAGAAGTAGAATTTTTGTCAGAAGGTGGTAATCATAGACAGGTTGAGCTTGATGAAGTCCAACCTGAAAACAACGAACCAACGGAGGAACCTGAGGTTCAAGTAGATGAAGGACTTTCAACACACACACTACGTAGGTCAGAAAGGGTATCTAGACCTCCTGAACGCTTGTATTTGATACAAGAAAAGAGCCTGGATGTTCTCTTAGTTGAAGAGACAGATCCTTTCACCCATAGAGAATCGATGTTGGACATCGACTCCGTGAAATGGCAAAGTGCCATGAAATCCGAGATAGACTCAATGCATGAAAATCAAGTTTGGGACTTGATTCCGCTTCCCGAAGGAATTGTTCCTATCGGTTGTAAATGGGTTTACAAAAGGAAGCGCGGGCCTGACGGTAAGGTTGAAACTTACAAGGCCCGACTGGTAGCAAAAGGTTACACGCAGCAACCTGGCGTCGACTACGATGAAAATTTTTCACCAGTTGCAATGCTTAAGTCTATCCGGATTTTGCTTTCTATAACTGCGTATCATGACTACGAGATTTGGCAAATGGATGTCAAAACGGCTTTTCTAAATGGATTTCTTGATGAAGAAATCTATATGGAATAGCCGGAAGGTTTCGCGTCCAGCGAAACCTCGGGTATGGTATGTAAGCTTAAGAAGTCCATTTATGGACTTAAACAAGCTTCACGAAGTTGGAATATTCGATTCGATGAGATTATTAGATCGTCTGGTTTTCTCAAGAATTCAGAAGAATCCTGTGTGTATCAGAAGGCCAGTGGGAGCATGGTCATATTTTTAGTCCTATATGTTGATGACATCCTAATCATTGGGAATGATTTAGGTATGTTGCAAAGCGTCAAAGCGTACCTCTGTAAGAATTTCTCCATGAAGGACCTGGGAGAAGCTTCCTATGTTTTAGGGATAAAACTCTATAGAGATAGACAAATGAGGCTGATTGGGTTATCCCAATCAACGTACGTAGATAAGATCTTGGAACGGTATAGCTTTGGTAACTGTAAGACAACAAACATATCGTTCAGACATGGGATTCATCTTTCCAAGAAGATGTGTCCACAAACAGAAGATGAGAAGGTTAGAATGTCTAACCAACCTTATGCTTCGTGTTTGGGTAGCATAATGTATGCCATGTTATGTACGAGGCCTGATATCAGTTTCACTGTTAGCGTAACTAGCAGATATCAGTCCAATCCAGGTAATGACCATTGGATGGCCATTAAACATATCCTAAAGTATCTTAAAGGTACTAAGGATAAGTTAATAGTTTATGGAGGAAACGAACTGCATGTTAATGGGTATACAGACTCCGATTTCCAATCGGATCCCGATGATAGAAAGTCTACATCTGAATTTGTCTTTACCCTTAACGGAGGTGCAGTTTGTTGGAAGAGTTCCAAACAGGGATCGACAGCTGATTCCACCACTGAGGCATAATATATTGCAGCTTCTGAAGCTACAAAAGAGGCTATGTGGATAAAGAACTTTATCACAGAATTGGAAGTTGTCCCAAGTATCGAGAATGTGATTCCGTTATACTGTGATAATACTGGAGCCATTGCGCAAGCAAAGGAACCGAGGGCGCATCAGAAGTCGAAGCATGTGGAACGCAAGTACCACATCATTCGAGAGATCGTGTCGCGAGGGGATATTGTCGTGTGCAAGGTACCGAGTGAAGACAATGTAGCAGACCCGCTGACGAAGGCCATACCTCCGAAGCTGTTTGATAAACACGTGGAGTCGATGGGTATTAGATACAATCGATATTGGCACTAGAGCAAGTGGGAGATTTTGTTGGGGTTGGTGCTCAGAGCGCCAATTCCCGGTTGTATTTCCGTTGAATACTTCTGTAAAACATTATTATTATGAATAATATATGCAGTTTCTATAATATAATATATCTTTCTATATGGTAAAGACGTAATGACCCTAGAATGATTAGTCATGATACAGTTGCAAAAGCGTCGCAATGGACATTGAGTAGTATCATGACATTGTCATTCTTAGACAGTTCCTGGTCAAGGTTTACACTACTTGGTCAGTATAGTAAACCCGTTGAGATCGGTACATGTCGTATACTGGAATATATGATTCCAATGGTTTCTCAATGAACCATAAGTCTTGGAGACTAGTATAGACGTGTAGGTGTTTATAGCGGATAAACACTGAACGACTCACCGAAGATTCTTAATAGATGGTACACCAGCGTCAATAAGAATCTTCTTGGGTTGAGTAGCACTTGTGATTCTTAGACTTGAGCTGCCATTGTGGGCACATGAGACATCTTCTACATTTAGACGGCAGTCACGTCACCGATCTATTTAGATCAGACCTCCGTCTGTTCGTTGGGTGTAGATAGATCCTCAGGATGTCCTATGTGTATCAAGACAGGATCCGTCAGTTCTGTGTATCAGAGCATAGGTAGTCCATATGATTAGCAATCAGATAAAACCATGGGCCCGTGGTAAAGTTTAGAAGCTAGTTCTAAATATTCTTTTAGAGATTGCTAATTTAATAGTCGACTGGATAATCCCGATAGAGATTTGACGTTTATATCTATATCTCTGGGATTTATCCGGATACCTGTGACGGAGGAATTATACATTTGCCATGACCTCGACCTGTATGGTTCAGCGAGATTATCCGTGATCGTCATAATCTACGGGTGGATAGATTATGGACACGAAATTAGATTTCGTGACTGATATACCTGAATCTAGAGAGTCTCAATAATGAAACATACTCGTAGAGCACTAGAGCAACATTAGTAAATAATATTGATTATTTATAAAAGTCGTTTAAAGGTTAAACGCAAGATACGTGCTAAAAGGACTAGATAGTCATTTGCCTAATTATTGTGTATTTACATTTAATACTTGATTAATTTAAATACACATTAATTAATAGTCAAAATGAGTTATTTGACTTATATCCTATATGAATATATGTTTTTAATATTTAATGTAAATATTATACATATATTTAATATATTTGTATTTGATTAATTAATTGATTATTTAATTGTTAAATGATTAAATTAATTAAAATATAAATATCTTACATTAGGATATTTAAAGTAAATGATGTTAGTTGCTTTTGTTGACTTAAATAAATATCTAATAAAGTTGTATTAAGATATTTATGCAAGTTGATAACATAATTTTGAAATGAAATTGAAATGAAAATTCTTGATATATGTTTGTGAATTTTGGCCAAAGGCCATTTGTGCACAAATATATATTGTTTTCATTTTTTCATTTCAATATAACCTAATACACTTTTCATAAAACTCCATTGAAAGAAACTAAGGAAGCAAGTGAAGGAGAAAAAGAAAAACCTAAAGAAAAGCTTGGATTTTGTAAGTTTTTCAAACTTACTATTAGAAAGGAAATTGTTCCTTAGGATCTAGGCAACATCTTGTGATGTTATTAAGTTATTCTTTTCTTTATTTCTTGTGTTTTGATGATGGAAATCTTTATTGAAAGTGTTGAGCATGTAATGTGAAGGAAGGTTGTGACTATTGTAGTTGTAAGCTTTCTTTTAAGGTTTTGGAAACCATGTTGCTAATCTAGAGTTATTGAACCACTCTTAAATAACCTAGATTTGATCTTGAGTTGTTTCATTGTGTTGAGACTTGGATTGGATGGAAGAATGATGATTGAAGTAATTGATTTAATGTATTTGGTCTAATTTGTCCAATTTGTGAAAATTGAAAAATTAGGGTTCATGACCAATTCCACATTTGGGGATTTTCATATATGTTGTGTATTTGTGTGTGTATATGATGCATATAAAGTTTCATGTTCAATGGATTGCATCTTGATGTGTTTTGATGCATGAAATCACAAAAGCCACAAATTGCCCCCCCTTTGGTGCTCTCGGCCAAGAATTTAGATTTAGGGATTTTTGTTGCTTTTGGTGTTTTGATGTTTTGAACATGCTAAGTTCATCTTAGAAATGATTTAGAATCATTCAAAATTGATTAGATCGATTTCGGACTAAAATGGACAAAATACCAATGTAAGGGCATTTCGGTAAATTCATTTGAATATGATTCATTTGAATTTTATTTCACAATTTGATTATTGGATAATTAAATAAATGTGTTTATTTAATTACTCCGAGAAAATTTTTTGAAATCTGAAAATCGGGTTTTCACCGCTTCCGCTGCGTTACCGGATTCACCCCCTAAAAACCCCTACATGTACTATGTCTCACAACCAACGAAAATAAGTGTGGGCTTGACTCACATAAATTAAATCCCTAAACTCTTTAGAGATATTTGTCACAATTATTTTTCTTTATCTTTTTCTTATTTTTTTTATTTTTCCATGGTGTTTCTCAACTTTTGAGAGAAGGATGAAGAAGAAGAAAGGTGGTTAGGGTTGGAATGAAATTGTCTTACAAAAGAAAAATATATTTTTCTTTTTATATTTAGGGTTATTTATTTCCAAAATAAATAAAACCCTTCATATTCCTCCAATGAATTTTCAGCCAAGCATGAATTTTTACATTAATTTTGTAACATAAAATTTAATTACCATAATGAAATATATGTTACAAAATTAAAAGTGTAATTACCTTTCAAAAAATATAACCACCAAATTTAAATCCAAGAGTTTTGCAACCTAGCATAACTCACCATGAGTTTCCAACTTTAATGCAAGAGTTTTGCAACCTAGCATAACTCACCAAGGGTTTCCAAAACCCAAGATTTACAAATTCCAAAATTGGCCTCATTAAATTATATCATATATAATTTAATATTATGCATTCAATAATTATCATATAATCATATATTAACTTTTAATATATTGTTTCAAGTGTAAAAAAAAATTATTAATCACATTAATAATATTTATACATATGTGAGTATTTAATTGGACTATCCAATTACACTAAATCTGCTACAGAATATTGAGCTAGTACGTGGACCAAATGGACCTACGGTTCCGAGCTCCAATAATCTCGAAATATTAATTAAGATCTTAATTAAATATTCCAAATTATTAACTCCGGGTTATTCCACTAAAAATCTGAAGCTGCACTCTCGTTACCGCAGATGGTATATTAAGCTAAACCAGGTCGGTGTCTATCGATATAGTCACTACATATAGATTAACCATTCACGAGTATCTCGTAATTAGAGTCGGGTTATAATGTCTGTTATACCCTTCAAATTTTTCTTACCTTAAGTACCATTGATTCTCTAATGAACAATTTATTCATAACATTATGAATTTTAATATTTCTATTCGTAATAGAAAGACTTGATCTCTCTAACCATTCAAGTACCGAATCAACCCTTAAGAAAGATACTCATCTACTTCTTGCAAGAAAGAGTGAACTACATGTCTATGTAAAACGTCCCCAGCTACACACCAGACCATGTCCCCAAAGTACGTAACTATTGGTTGGGACTGCTACACCAACCTCACCTTTGTAAATCAAATGACATAGCCTGCCATGCAGGAGTTCGTAGTACACTTAGGATTAAGATCAATCCATATTTGACCATCTAGTAGATCAAAATGATTTTCTTTGTTTAACGGATATTATAAGTAAGTCATTTCCATCTGGGTCCAGTCCTATATGATCACATCCTACAAGGTGCCACATTTCTCATGTCTCTACATGGATGATCCCGGATCAAAGTCGCCATACAAATATAGAATGGACCGCAGCTATAGATAAACCACAAACAAAGTATATGTTTTGTTTGCTCTCTATGGACTATTTAAGATTACTAAATTCAGACTTAAATCATCTTATGTATGACACTCATACACTAAATCTGAAGACACATAAGTAATCTAGGGTAATCAAGATAATTTATAATATGCGAAATTAAAACAAACACTTTGATAAATGAATAATGCATCATTTTATTTCAAAAACATATAAAATCATTTACATTACATGTAGCTCTAGGGCATACATCCCAACAACTACGTTGTAACTGCGCATTATGTTGTAAACTCTAGGTCTTTGCCTAATATATACATATCACTAAATCAGATTTAGTTTCAATCAAATAGTTAGTAGATCAAATATGTACATAAAAATAAGAGGTGTAACCTTATATAAGTAATATTATGGAAAAAGTTATTGTTCGTATTCATGAATCAGACATAAATACGATCCGGATTGGCGCTCCGAGCACCAACCCTAACAATTTCTCTCACTTGCTCTAGTGCCAATCCACGGTATCATATACATATCTGAATATGTATCTTATGCGCATGGCCCTCAAGAGCTCACCAAGCACTCAAAAGGTAGGCAATTATGAATAGGTCTGCTATAACATATTGAGTTTGTCTAACAAACCCAGTCATTTCCCTTAGCCAGCATCATTCATATTTGTTAGAACCTAAGTTATACATTAATATTGTGCAGATGCTACATCAATATTGTGCTACAGCTGCTGAGTTGTCCAAGTATTTAGGGATCAAATCAAAAATACCATGTAGACAACCGCACAACACTAATATCAAAACTTCTAATCTATAAGGTTACTATGTAACTTCATAAGCCAATACTTCATAAGTTACAACTATTTCCACTAACAAGGTAGAATCATCTGTGACACTCCACTGCATCTTTTTTTGACTCTGTATGACATAGACTGTCTAACGTCATAATTAGACAAATAACTAATATGACCCTAATGGTTGCAGATTTTACTCTCCATTAATAAGAAACTTATTCTTAATATCTCAAAGATAATAAAGAACATATTTCAAGACTTATCCTATGGTCTATAGCGTTTTAAAATAGCTCATAACAATTATGATTAAATTGATATATTTAATCGTACATAATATAGTATTCAATAGGCCATCATCCTATGATGAATAAGATTGATTAGGCATTCTAATCAATTTCTCTTCCAATAAAGGAATCATCATTTACGAAAGATTAATATTATATTTAAGAGACACACTAACTGTCATACATATAGTCCTTTGGTGTCATTTATTAGATCACATCTAATGCACAATTAATGGGAGTATCTCCCAAGTCTCTTAGTTTTATATCATATATAAAACTTTATATCGAATATAACAAAGACTACTCCCACTGCTTTCACGGAGAAAAGAAGACTTAGGTAAATATTTTACCTCATAAACATCTCATTATTACCTTAATAATGATAATGTCGTTAGGATTTTTAACACTAGAAGGAAATTTGTACGCTTCTTATAACCCTACTATCACATATGTATTCTCTATGCTTTGAAAAAATCAGACAATCTGACTGATATCAAAATTAGAGAACACATATTTCCGGAAAACTCATATGAGTCTATATTAGGCTTTATAAGCTAGTATACTAAACTGTAATTTAGCAGAATGCAAACTCTATGCCCATTCCAGAACGAATTCTTCAAGCCAAGAAATCACTACGGATCTCTTATCCGAAGAAACCTTTCAAAAATGTCACTTTGCATTCCTAGCTAAAATACACAGTTTAATATCAAAATTAACCAATAGATATTTAATTGTTTAATTAGTGCGACTAGAGATAAGTTTCCTCATAATCTATAATAGATTACTGAGTATAAATTTTCTCACTGTCATACTATAAAGGTCAAACCTTTAATAAGCTCAATTTGTTTTTGCTGCGCAAAGCATTTGCACATTTTATGAATGATTCATAAGGAAGGCTTAATCAAGTTCAAAACTCGATCGTAGTAAGCTATGAACAATCTTAGATCTATGCTTTAATGCTAACTTCTGGAATCGATATCAAATATCGCTCCCACTGTAAGTTATAGGATAATTCTCTTCAATAAGAAAACATCAGAACCATTAAGTATCAAATACTTTGCAAATGATTCTGACATCCTATTGGACTTATATGAAAGATGTCTAAGGGTATTTTCATCTTATTAATTATATAGTTCCATTTATAGTTTATCACTCTCACAATTGACTTCAATAAGTGACGTCTTTTCTACAATGGTCAACATCCGATGTTACACACTAAGTAATAAAATAATTTCATTACTCGGGATTGTAGAAAAGATATTCTATTAAATATAATACAATATTCTATTAAATAGAATAAATGATAAACTTTTACTTATACCTCCGAGGCACAAGTACTTTCAATTATATAACCATTATACAAAAGAAATATTCAAATCTCAAAGTTTTCAATATTCGAATTTTCTACCTATACGTATCATATACGTAACTATAGAAGCTAATGGAACCTTAATTAAAATGATGAATTAGTGTTACTGGACCCTATCTTCAAGAGTATTGAAACTAATTAGGTAACACTTAATATCAAACGAATCAAATCATATAAGATTCGATTACTCCCACTCGCCAATTCCATCACGATGGAATTGTAGAAGAATAATAGTGAGTAAGAATCATATTCATTGAATAACCTTAGAACTAATTACCATAAATTCATATGTTTGATCATATCAAGCATCTTTGAACAATTCAAAAACTCACGATGAATTTTAAAGATACAGTTTTCAAAACTTCAAATCGAATATCTTTGAACCAGTCAAAATATTCTATCCGCGTTTCATCAGATACATGTAACTAAGTCATGACAACTCATAGACTAAGTTACGAAGTAAAGAAAACTACCTTAATCAATTTATAATTCATTAAACTACATACATCTAATATCTCAGTTCAATAATTCTTCTGGTCCAAAGACAATCATTGGTTAAATGAGATTTAATCACATTCCCGAATACAATGTTCATTAAATGGATAAGGATATGTGGTGTGATCTCGTATCATACCATCTTTTACCATACGGAATAAGCATATAATGCTTAAGTGATAAAATCGCATAAAATATTGTTCTAGGTTATTTACTTAACCAAATAATTTTCTTAATGTTTATCTCTTCGTCAATGACACTACTAGTCGTATTAAAATATGCAACAATTATTTATAAAGAACAAGTGACTATCGAACAGTCGCAAGTTTTAATATCATATATCAAAATAATCATTAAACAATATTTAAATAACTAGACAAGCGATCTGGTATCCAATACCTATAGTTTTCGTATTGTGAGAATTGATATTCTCTACACACAACTATAAACATCTCATTTATTTAGCTTTATACTTTGCCTTCAACTATTCACAATAATTGCAAATAATTGATTAGCAAACTGTGTCAAACACATTACCTCTGAAGGTCACTAAAGCCAAGAAACGTCATTATCAGATAAACAAATACCTAATGGGGTTTTCTTAATGCCAGTCATGAATTTCGAGACATGAACTAATTCATGTCAATCCTTACTACACAGGAAACTATTCTCTCTATATAATTATATCCTAAAACATATATCTATTTAGATTACCTATCGTGACTTAGTAACTTAGTCACTAACCATCTTGATTTTTCAAGAAATTTGGAACAACAAATCTCGATTGTTTAGACTAATCTAACAATATCCAAGCATACTATTAATCTAGAACCTATTCTATAAATCGACAACCATAAGTGAAATCAGAAAATATATATAAAATATGCATGCATTGGATTAAAAGTTTAATTCTATCAGCACTATAGAATAAGGAAAACATAAGCGATAATTTTCATAATATGGCACACTGCCTTAGTTATGGATTTTTAACAGTGTCTCCCACTACTTTACGTAATACCGTAATCCTCAATGAAAAATGAGAATTTAATAATTAAATCGAATTTCATAATGGGAAGTGGACCCCATGAATATATTTCGACTCACAGCTTTGGCACGTTCTCTCCTACGTATATTCACAGGTAGACAACTCATTGTCAATAACACTCAATGTGACTCCGGAATTTGGTCATAACCGTTTCTTATTGTGATAGCTTTGGCATGTTCACAGGAGGCGTATCAAGGCTTCACTTGTCAATGACAAACTCAAGCTACCGATGTAGTCCTCATAGCTTTGGCACGTTCAGGAATCCACTTTCCCTTGAATTTGTCTCTTATCATATAAGTTCTACCGGAAAAAATGAACTACCATCAGCCATAACTGCACAGCTTTGGTACGATACAGGTACAACATCAAAAAAATCATTAACATTCATATTGACAAGGTGGACCAAGAAATAAGTATTCCTAATACTAGTCAATTTAATGTCTTATTTAACGGGGATATTCCTATTGTTAAATAATTCGAAATTAATAAAATTAATTTCACATGCATGTGTAAATAAATAAATTGAATTAAATATCATATATCAAGCATGACAAATGTAATGGATGTAGGATCAGACTCGCTCTAATACCATTTTGTTGTGTTTTATCAGAGGGGCAGTAGAAGGGCGCAGTTCGGGCGAAATCGTAACTTTAAAATTTTTAAACATACCGAATAAATTATTCAATATCTCATATGAATATGTCATTCATATTTCACCTAATCATATTTATTCGATATCAATTAATGACATAATTAATTTAGAAACACCACGAAACGTTTACGAAAATATTTTTCCGTAAATTAGCATAGAACACGTTTTTGTCCGAACCGACCAACCATACACATGGGGGCTGCCCAGGTCAGCCCCAATAGTACTTGGGAAGTTCATGGGCTGCCCAAATAGTTACCAATTCACTGTTTGGACAGTTGTTACCCGGTAAGCCCGAAACTCACCCGGTAATGCCGTTTTTCACCATTTTCATATATTTTCAATCCGAAATAATTTCTAGAAATTATCCCAATGCCCAATACACATCCAATATATTTAAATAATATATATTTCAGAAAAAAATTTCCAGAATTTCCAGATCTGATTTGGGTGCCAAAATTATCATTTTTCATGCTTTAAATCCATTTTTCTCAATATTGATAATATTAAAATTTACACCAATCAAAGTCTCCACCAATGAAGAACTTAAGAAAAATTATAGGAGTTAGAAGAGTGGTCATAACACTCTAGAATGGTAACAAGTCATCAAATGACAATATTGAACTAATATTACATGAATATTATTCAATCTTACTTCACACATGTATCAAGCCTCCAAATCCATCCTCCAAATCAAAAAGCCCCAAAATTTAAGAAAGGAAGAAATCCTAGAACTATTCTATATACTCAATAACAAGAAACAAGCTTTCTAAGCTAAAGAATATTGAAGATTACCACAAAATCTCCTAACTTCCTTAAGCTTTCTTCTTGATTTCTTCACTTTCTCTACAAGTTTCTTCAAGAAATATTTGGGAGCTTTTTAATGGAGTTAGTTTCGGCCAAGGCTTTTTGTGAAAGAGAAAACAAAACTTTTCACTTTATATAATAGGGCTTGGACGAAATTTGGGGCATTTTGGTCATTTTGAAAATCATTTAATAAAAAAACAAATATCAATCCATCAAGTTATCAAACTCAATTTGATAACTACAACCTTAAATCAAAAAATATAAATAACTCAAATATTTACACTTTAATAATATCCTAACATTAAATATCACTTTATATATTCATATTTTAATTACTTTAATTATTTAAAAATTAAATAATTAAATAATTACTTAAATATAAATATCTAAATATATGTATTATATTTACATTAAATAATCTAAATACATATATTAATGATATATGTCAAAAATCTCATTTGATAATTAATTAATGTGTATTTAATAAAATCATATATTAAATATAAATACACATTAATTAAGAAATGACCGAAAGTCCCCTTATGCATGAATTTTTCGTTTAACCGTTAAACGATTCGAATTAACTTATTTAATCCGATGAAGTATTATGAATAACCTGTATTATTCATAACGCGTTGCCTAAGTGCTCTATGAGTACACTTCATATTGTGGGACTCTCTATGTTTAGGTTTATCCGTCACATAATCAAATTTCGTGTCCATAATTCACCCACTCATAAATTATGACGACCACAGATAATCTGGCTAAACTATGCAAGTCGAGGTCATTGCATACGTATAATCCCTCCACCACAAGTTATCAATATTATACCGGAGATATAGAAAGGAACTTCAAATCCCTAAGGTATAATATAGTCGACTTTCAAATTTACGATATCTAAATAACACTCGGAACTCGCTTCCGAGGTATACCACGACCATGGATTTACTATATCACAAATACGTACATGATACCTATGCCCTGTATACAAGACTGAAAAATTCTATTTGATACTCACAGGATATCATGAGCATGGGTCTACATCAAACGAGCAGACGTAGGTCTGATTTAAATAGATCGGTGACATGAATGTCATATAAGTGTGGAGGATATCTCATATATCCACAGTGGTATCACAAGTCGAAGGATCACTATGCTGCTCGATTCGAGAAGATTCCTATTGACATTGGTGTACCATATATTAGGAAATCTTCAGTGAGCCGTTCAGTGTTTATCAAATTAACACCTACATGTCTATACGAGTCTCCCGAGACTCATGGTTCATTGGAATGAACCATCGGACCAAGTCCGATATACGACATGTACTGGTCTCAACAGATTTGGAAGTATATATAAATAAATCAGATTTAGTTTCAATCCAATAGTTATTAGTGTTAGGGATGGTGCTCTGAGCGCCAATCCGGATCGTATTTATGTCTGATTCATGAATACGAGCATTACCTTTTTCAATAATATTACTAATTTAAATGGTAGCAACGCCTGTCTTTTATATATGTATTTGATCTAATTTCGATTAGATTGAAACTAAATCTAGTTTAGTGATATGTATATATATTAGACAAAGACCCCATGATTTACAACGTAGTGCGCAGTTACAATATAGTTTGTAATTGACATTGGGAAGTGTCACTATAAGTTGTATATCCTTAAATTAAGTTCTTAGTCAAGATTTACTAACACGGATCGGTTAGTAAAACCCGCTGAGACCAGTACATGTCGTATATCAGACTTGGTCCGGTGGTTTATCCCAATGAACCATAAGTCTTGGGAGACTCGTATAGACATGTAGGTGTTTATTTGATAAACACTGAACGAATCACCAAATATTTCCTAATAAATGGTACACCAACGTTAATAGGAATCTTCTCGGGTTGAGTAGCATAGTGATTCTTTGACTTGAGATACCAGTGTGGATATATGAGTTATCCTCCACACTTAGATGGCAGCCACGTCACCGATCTATTTATATCAGACCTCCGCCTGTTCGTTGGGTATGGACTCATGCCCATGATATCATGTGAGTATCAAGAAAGGATCCGTCAGTTATGTGTACAGAGCATAGGTAGTCCATATGTGATTAGCAATCTGTTAAATCTATGGCCAAAGTATATTTCGGAAGTGAGTTCCGAATATTATTTAGAGATTGCTAATAGATACGTCGACGAGATTATTCCTATAGAGATTTGACGTTTATATCTATATCTCTGGGATAATTCAGATATCTGTGACAGATGGATTATATGTATGCAATGACCTGACCTGTATGATTCAATGAGTTTATTTGTGGTCATCATAATTTACTGGTGGGTGAATTATGGACACGAAATTAGATTTTTTGACAGATATGCCTAAATATAAAGAGTTTCACTAATGAAAAATACTCGTAGAGTAGTAGGGCAACTATTATGAATAATACTGATTATTTATAACTCGTTTAATAGTTAAATAAAAAATACATGCAATCGGGACCTAATCGTCATTCCCGAATTAATGTGTATTTGTATTTAATATTTGATATTATTTAATACAGATTAATTAAATATCAAATTGTGATATTTGACATATATCATTTATATATGTATTTCAATATTTAAAGTAAATATAATACATATATTAGGATATTTGTATTTAATTATTAATTATTTAAATGTTAAATAATTAAGTTAATTAAATAATAAAATATCTTTTAAATGATTTTAGCTTTATTAAATTTTGAAATGGCATGTTATCATTGAAACACATTTTAATTCACTTTATAATAGATAAGGTGTTAACTTTATTAAGTAAAATGTGGACTAATGATATTTGAACAAAAATAAAATAATTGTTGTTTTATTTTTGCATCTAAATTCGGCCAAGTGGGATTTTGTATAAAAAAATTGTTTTGTTTTCTTTTTCTCACTTAGACAAGTTTAAAAAATTTTACAAATTGAGTTGAGAGCAAAGGTGAAGAAAGAAAGGAAAAACAAAGCCAAATTTTGGAATTTTGTAAGTAATTTCACACTTTCTTCTACATAGAAATTGTTTCTGTTATTCTTAACTTCAAATTGTGTTGTTAAGATGATGTCTCTACTCTTTTAGTTTGTAATTAAATTTTTTGAAAGCTTGTTTGAGGGTGTTAAGCATGTATGATTAATTTATAAGCTTATTAGTGTAATTAAGCTTAATAGATTAATTAGAGATTAAAGTTACCATTCTAGAGTTGATTATCCATTCATAATTAACCTAGAATTTTTCTTGATTAATTTCATGATGGTGAGACTTGATTGGTGTGGTAATTGATTGATTAAAGTGTTGAATTTATTCAATTTAATGTAAATTGTGTAATTGGAGTAATTTATAAAATTATGATTCTAAACCTATTCTAATTTTCGGGCTTTTCATATATATGATATAATTTGATGTATATTTGATGTATGTTAAATTTGGGATTGATTGGATTTGATCTTGATATGTTTTGAACAAAATGGGCCAAATTACAATTAATATAAATATCTGGGCTGTTTCGGCAATTCTGAAAAATTTGGGATTTGAGTTGTAAATTATGTTTTCATGTTTTGAACATGTTAAGAATCATTTTAGAAATGATTTGGAATCATCTAAAATTGTATTTGACAAATTTTAGGACTAAAATGTAAAATTTACAAAGTGTAGGGGCAATTCGGTAAAAAAATCATTTTTTATTTATTGAGTAATTAGAATAAAATGGTTTATTTTAATTGCCCAAAAAAAATTATCGTAAATTATTTCGAAGTGAAAATACGCGAAAACGGTGAAAAATGGCGTTACCGGGTAAGGGCTGCCCAAATAAGGAACTGGGCACTGTTCGGGATGCCCACGAACTGTCCAAATATTTTTGGGGCTGACCTGGGCAGTCCCCATATGCATTGGTCGGTCGGTTCGGGCAGAAATGCGTTTTATGCTATTTTGTGAAAAAAATGTTTTCGCAAAAGTTTCGCGGTGTTTCTATATTATTTATGTCGTTATATGATATCGAATAAATATATTTAGGTGAAATATGAATGAATTATTAATATTGGATATTAAATAATTTATTCGTAATTTTAAAAATTTTAAACTACGATTTCGCCCGAACCGCGCTTCTTCCGCTGCGCCTCCCTGATAAGACCCTAACAATTAGATCGGATACGTATATAAAAACAAGAGGTGAAACCATATATAAGTAATATTATGGAAAAATATATTATTCGTATTCATGAATCAGACATAAATACGATCTGGATTGGCGCTCTGAGCACCCACCCTAACAGACCGATCCTCAGGATATCTTGTGTGTCAAGATAGAATCTGTCCGCTCTGTCTACAGAGCATAGGTATCCAATTTGGAATTAGCAATCTGTTAAATCCATGGGCCCATGGTACACTGTAGAAGTGAGTTCTAAGTGTTATTAAGATATTGCTAAAAGAAACGTCGACATGATTATATCTAAAGAGATTTGATGTTTATATCTATATCTCTGGAATAATCCGGATACCCGTGACAGAGGGATTATACGTATGTAATGAC